>VWZN01005895.1:132747-176704 GCA_013396955.1 Regulus satrapa | reverse complement strand
AGAAGAGAAGAGAAGAGAAGAGAAGAGAAGAGAAGAGAAGAGAAGAGAAGAGAAGAGAAGAGAAGAGAAGAGAAGAGAAGAGAAGAGAAGAGAAGAGAAGAGAAGAGAAGAGAAGAGATCTACCTGAAGCAAATTTCTCTGAGTAATTCGTCAGCTTCAGGGAAGTAGGATGTGAGCTTGTTATGGGAGAGATTTAAAACTCTTTTTGGATTTCTAGAATAGCTGCCAATTCCTGCTGATGCAGAAATCTGTTTAAAAATAGATCGTTCCACCTGGGTCATTTATGTGCCTGCTGTTCCAGACTCAGCCAAGAGCGGAAGACCTGCTGCACAAGCTCAAAAGAGGTAGGAATCCAAGATGGGGGGATGCCAGTGTGACATCTTCCAAACAGCCTTTTCCATCCATCCTCCCTATGACTAAAAAAAGTAATAAGGACAGATGAAAGAAGCCATATTACTCAGCTACAAAATCAGGGGTGTCTGATGAAAGCAGCTCAATCAGCAGCCCCAGGACATGCAGACATTGGGGAAAAATAAAACCAGGCCTTAAACTATTTTAGGTCTTCTGTTTGGCCTTGAATATTCTGCTTTACTCAAAATACCTTGCAGCCCTAGATTAATGTATGAAGTTGGCAAGATAAAATTCTAGGCATATAGACAGCAGAAGCAAGAAGGAAGCTAAATATTACAGCTTGCTGCTGAGATCAGACCCAGCCCCTGGGCCAGTGCCATAGCTGTAAATGATGGCAACAGCTACAAGTGTTTTGAAGCTGTTACCCAGAAGATGGTAGTCAGCACCTCTGGTAGGAGTCAGAACTTGGGTGATTCTGCAGAGCCTCAGTAGCAGCAGATGTTGGCCAGACTTGTGCTATGCACTTGTCCAGGTTGGGTATTTATGTGAATTGGGTATATATACCAATATACTTAGTTTGCACACTGAGCACCTTGACATCCTACATGGATCCTACATGGATCTTTTACTGGCACTGCCCTTCTCCCTGTGCCTCTTTGGGAATCTGGTTAGCATCAGAGAGCTGGTGCTAATTTAAGGCACAGTTATGCCAAGAAGGTCTTCTTTGGACTCACAGCAGCTCCCAGGATGATTTGTGTGGGATACAATTTTGACCTGGGCTCCTCCTTTGTTTCCATGTTGATAGCCAATCCTTTGCCTTTTCCTACCCATCTGATAAATTATCCCAACACACAAGTCCCATATGGCTGTATTCCCCTTTCTTGCATTTTCACGTATTTCCTGGTTCCTTCATCTACTGCCCTAAAAGCACAAGAGGCAATAAGAGCTACTTGGAGGAGAACCTGTAACTGATGCCTGGGCAGACACTAAAAATACTTGAGACCATTTTCTTTGCCAAAATTCCACCAGAAAAGCCAAGGACTGATCTGGCAGTCCAGTGCTACTTGCACAATGCAGTATATAAAGAAATACAAGAAAATGTGTATTATTAAAATAAAAACACTGTACTCAGGAAGTGGAGAAAAGGATTTTACCACCTATAGATAGGAACACCCACTTCTTTCCTCTCAGGAGTTACTTGTAAGCCCTGTGTGCTTATGTTGCCTTAAGTGAATGATATTAAAATATGTGCTGTGTTCTAATAAAGAGTGATTTTCTTGGTAGCAGAGGCATTCTTTATTTCAGAAATGCAGTCTTTTAAACTAAAGACTTTTTCCCTAAATGCTCAGCTGCCATCCTTCCTCCCACTCTCTGGGAAAAGCTAGCCATTGTCCCTTTTGTTTAACATAGATGGCTCTGACAGACACTGTGAAAAGGCAGGAAAGGTTTTACCTTCAGTACTGAGACCATTTCTATGGCCTGTGCCTGAAGATTTGGAAGAAGGCTGGGCTTTCCTTTGCAAATTCCATGTGCAGCAGGAAACTTCAGAACTGCTCCATCTCTAAACAAATCTTCAGGCACAATTCATGCACAATCCTTCACCAGCCACATCCAAAGAGGGTTAAAAAAAGAACCACATTTTCCACACTTCTAAATACCGAGAAAGTCACATTTGGTTGAGACTTCATTTTTCTGTAGAGAGTTTGTAGTTATGTAGGGAGACTGTGAAAACTGATCTGAGTAAGCAGCCTCATTGGCTAAATTAGAAAATCCTGCATTAAATTTGGAGTCTAGTAAAAAATACAGGCACCAATTCAGCAGGTTAGGGTTTAAGCTATATTAAGATTTAGATTTAATTCTCTAATTTTCAGAATGTGGCATTCTTCAGTCTTCTACCAGTGGAGCATGAGGTGGAAGTGTGTATAAAAAGATCTACAAAGGGCACATAATTTGTTCTGCTATTCTCAGTACAATGACGCTGGTGATTAAATTATTCAATGTAAGCATAAAATAATCTGTCATGGTTTAGGCTATGAGGACTCAGATCAGTAGTTACTTTTTAATCCGCTCTACATAAAAATGAGAATAATAGAAACAAACTCCTAACTATTAATCTGACTCATTAGGTGTTCTTTGGAGTCCTATTCCAATCAATTTCAATGTAGAACACAATTTAAAATGAATGTGAGATGCAATCTGTAGACTGTTTAAAGTGCTGTATTTAATAGTGTTACTGCTGAGTTTAAGCATCATTTCAGAGAGTTAAGCACCTGAATTATTCCAAGGCAAATCTACTTTGCATTTGACTGTCAAACTGATTTGCAGCAAAGTCCCAGTTTGGGATTAAGATCAACATCCATACATCTGGAATTGGTTGACTGACGAAGAAAAATCCTGACTGTAATATCAAGCAGCAGAAATGGGTAAGAAGGTACAGTATTACCTTTCAGCTGCCTTGAGGCTAATGGGAGAAAAATAATTTAATACTGAATAAGGCGGGATGGTTGGTATGAGGGCTGCCTACACTGGATCAGAATTGCAGATTTAATTTGTAACACTAACTGAACCTTGCTGTCACATGGATCTGTACCTCCTAACTGGCTGAACATACGGACGGGGTTTGCCTGATTGGATCTAGATGAAGAAAAAAGGCCATGAATTTTACAGCCATTTCATGGTATAACAGCAACCAGCTGCCAGCATCAAACATCTGTCCTTTGCCAGGATGAGAGGAATCAGAAGAGAAACAAGAAGATGTATTTGTTAACAAAAGCTGGTGGGAAATGCGGCACACAATGCCAGAGAATTACTGAAAATGAATATTCCAAATAACCTGAAATTCAGAATTAGTATCAGATTTCCCATTTCAAAGTGTCTCAGAAAAACCTGTACAGGTGATCAGCTGGTAATTATGTCAGAGCAGCTTTCCTTCTGTCCTGTTCCCATTTACAAAAGCATTTCAAGAACCTTGGTTGCCTCTGCTAAAAGATTAGATGTGTTGAAAACTGTACATAGTTTCAATTATTAGTGAGATACTTACAGATTTGTATCTGTTTGTTAAATTTTTGGTTAGGCTAAAAAACATTTACATTTATTCTCATACTTTACACTGAAAAATATTGCTAAAATCCAAATCATATAGGGTATTTGTTATCTAAATGCTCAGTTGCTTATCAAAATCTTTATAAATATGGATAACAAACACTTTTAGATATTTCTGTATTTATGTGTCTGTACATACTTCTTTAAAACATGTTTTTGCTCGCAATGCATGCCTTCTGATTTGTTTTAGGAATGTTCTAACATGGAGGAGTCAAGACCACCACTGGCTTTATATGAGTTTGGATCAGGCCATCAAAAGCACTGAGAGGGTCCTGGGCTTATTGTCTGCCCCCTTTAGACTTTTAGTTTAATTCATGGTTTCTACTTGATATTGCTAAGACATGTTAAGTCTCACATGAAACATGAAAAATCAGAGTTTTTACTATAATAGGAGAAAGTATGATTATTATATTTAAAAGCATCCATTCTCGTGGATGTACAGATTACTTAATTTTATCACTACCACTCAGTAGCTATAATAACACAAACTAAACTTCAATCCACTGCAGGGAAAAAAGGGTACAGCTAAAATAATTTTTTTTCCATTGTCAATTTCATTAAAACATATTGCATAATGTTCCACATCCCATATTTAATAATTTTAACTATGCAGCTGCTGAGAGCCAAGGTGCAGATTTTCAGGCCTGTTTAGGTACCTAACATGTACTATAAAATAATTTAGTCACTGTAATGGTAATGTTTAGTATGTCTAAATCTTAAGGATATAGGCACTGAGAGAAACCCGTGATGTGAAATTTAAGGCATCTGCTTCTTCACGGGGTGCAAATCCAGCACATCAGTTAAAGGTAGCAAAATGTAGCCAAGAGGAAACACAAAGGTTTGATCTTCGAAATGCAGCTGAGACAAATGTATGCAATCATATCTTCCATAGCCTGTGTCCAGCCGCAAAAGGAGAGGGATGCTGGCAGGGGAGTCAGAAGGAGCCCCTGGATCGGCTTTCCCCATGAGGACAGACCCTGTCTGTGGGCTTTGGGAAGCATCTCCTCACTGTGCCTTCCTGCACATCCTCCCACACTGCAGATCCCTGGTACCTGACTCTCACAGAATCATCTGGCCTGCCAAGAATGTTGAGATAGAAACCAGCTAAAGCCCACTGGAGATGCCCTCCAACCTAAAAGGTGCACTTCTAGTTTAGTTGCCCCACTTCAGTGGATAAATTCAGTGGGCCTGGATACCTGGTATTTATACAGGGATATATATAGGGGATTTACACAGGGGATTTATACAGGTCTAATGTATTACAGACAGCTGAAAATTTAACATATTCACAGCAGATTTTATAAAATACTGTTTTACTGCCCTATAGTTCAGTTACTGTGAGTGTGAGTATCTTTCTGTAAGATGTGACCTTAAGGGAGACAGCAAGAGTCAAACTAACATCTAATTCAGTGCCACTCAGAAAACATCTTTTTTTGTTTCCTACTAACATGTGCTTCACTCCTGCACAAGCAAAATATCAAATGAATAATTTTAACACTCTTCCTTTGAAAAATCCACCACAATCATGCTCTGATTTTTAAAAAAATAATTTCTCTGAGAAAGCTGTTCCATTAAAAAAAAAAACCTCTAAAATATCTCTAGTTTTCTTCACTATAAACAGAAAAAAATTTGGTAGTTATCCTTCAGTTATTTTTTTGAAAATTAATAGCTGGAACTCAGTTTATATTTTTTTCTTTAAAGAAGGATCATTGTAAAGTTGATTAATTTCTTATTGATTGGCTGTGGTTTAGTCACAGTCTTTCCTAACCTAAATGGACTCTAAAATATTTCTTTCTACAATGGAATTCTGTTAAAAAATGATGATAATTCTTCTCACTTGCCTTCAAGAGCTCTATTAGCATAATGTTTGTTCAATCCACAATTGCTTTTCTAACATAGTTATTACAGCAATAACTCACTGAGGATATATGAGGATAATAACATATGTTTAAAGAAGGAAAAGTTGCTAAGTGGTGCAAATTCATAAAGGTCAAAGCTTGATAGGATCTTTAAGGTTCTGAAACAAAAAGAAATAACAGGAGCAGGTGGGAGTTGGATGTCATGTTGCATATTTTTGCCTGGATCAAACAGAAGAAAAAGCAGGGAACTCAGCACAGGTCTCACTGATCCCTGCTTTTCCTATGGCTATTTATCTATTTTTTTATCCAGATACACATATTCTAATACAAAGACATATATAGTACTCCTGCCTCTAGCACTACTTATAAATTTTATTTTAAATAGTCATGGCTTTAACAAAAACTCAGAGAGACAATTTGTTTTGGACTGGAATATCTCTCAGAATACATAATATACTAACACTTTTTCTTCCTCAGCTCCTGACTATTTAATTCCTCTTTATCCTGTGAAGGGCTCAAAGCATGAACACTTTATCACATTGACAATGAAAGAGGAAAACATGAACTTGAATTCACTCAAATGGAAAAGAAATTAGGAGTGTCCCTTCATCATTAATTTTCTGGGAGGATGATCTATCCAGTATGACATCCAGTATGGTATGGGTAGACTCTTCCTTTCATTACAAAGGAGAAAAGTGACCTTGTGCTCTTTTATTCAGAAGTAGCAATCTTCTGTTTTCATGGTGGTACCTGTCAGCTGAGCAGCAACCAGGCTTCTAGACTGCTAAACAGCCTAATCTCAGAAAAGGGAATCGAGAGCCTCGATGTTTCTTGGGATCTGTGTATTTTTGACTCAGCCTCCTAGGTGCTCCACTCTCTCTCTTTGTGCTTTATGGGCATTAAACCTCAGGGCACAGCTGCAGGGTTTTGGTTTTGTCTGGGACAATGACACGTTCAGCCCCCAGCTGCAGAGCACGTGAAACCTTTCCTCTGAAGCCACCCCTTTGGCTAAGCAGTACTTAGAGAAAATAACTGCAGATCTGGGGAAGACAGAGTCTGCAGAGCTCCCTGAATGGTCCTCAACAACTTTAACTTCACCACAGTCAGTTCCTTCACAGCCCTGACAACAGTGGCAGACAATGTCTCTGCTGTTATTTACAGAAATTCATTTCATGTTTCTCCTCTCCCAATAAATCCTTGGCTCTCCAAGGCATCTATCTTAAAATTTTAGTGTTGATATGTTGAGGCTCTCCAGGTTCTTTGCACACATGATACATTGCCCTGACAAAGATGCCTCCTTCACACCTTAGCTGCTTCTGTGACATTGATCATGTAGGGCTCAAATTCAGAATCAATACATTTTTGCACTTCTCTGCAGTTGCTCTGTAAATGGTAGAAATTTTAGCTAATAAGAGACTACCCACTTTATTTTTTCCTTTTACATTCTAAAAAACATGCAATACATAAGGAGCCTGCATTAATTAATTAATCCAGGATAATATAAACTCCACTAATTTAAAGGATTAATATTAATGTTGATAAAGAAAATATAATCCTATTGAGGCACAAATGACTCCAGCAATTTGCATTCCCCAGGAAACACCGGTGTGTAAATCTTTCAAGAAGTCATTATATATGCTAGAAGAGCAGGTGATGGAGCTGATGCAGAAGCTCCAGAAGCTTGCTTTGTCACTTGATTGGGGTGGAAGGAAGTTCACCCTCCTATTCATATTGATTCTGACAGAGGCCACATCCAAATGTTGAAAAAAATGGCTGAAAGTAATTGAATTTGCTGAGGACAACTGAACACTTATTTTCAGCCATTCATTCTCATGCTGGCTGGGTTTTCTATACTGTCTGCCAGGAGAAAAACAGCCCAGAACACCCATTCCTGGGTGCTTTCTACACAGCTTAAAGGAAAAAGTTCCTTTTTTTTTTTTTTTATGACAAAGTTTGTTATGTGACATTCTGAAAACTCCAGGACATAGCAGAGCCTCAAAAATCAATCTTTGATTTTACCATGGCTAGGTCTGATATGTAGGATAAAACCTCTCCATCTGATATTAACAGCTTGTTTTATTTTTCTTGCCAGCATACAAAGACAGTTCTTATAACCCAATGAATTGCTGAGCACCACCACAAGACCATGTCTGGTGTGCTAATCATGCTCTAGATAATTTTCTAGTGTTTTACCCAGTTGGAAGGGAATTTGACCAGGATGGTAACTAGTGAGGAACCGTCTTCCAAAATGCCTGGTATTAGCCATTGGCTCCCTGCTACTGGTTGGCTAGGGCCTTTGTTGGGCCAGGAAGAGCTGACCATGTTCCATGCTGTCCTGACTGGAGGACAGCAAAGGCTGGTTAAGCAGTCAGCTCTGCTGGTGCCAAGTACTCGGGACTGCAGTCAGATACTCTCTATTAACAGGATAAAGTGAGGATCTTACACAATGCATTTAAGTCAGGCTAGGGCTTACCTCTAGAGAAGTTAAACTCATACCTCACCAAATAACAAAGCCTTCAGCTCCCAGGTCATTCTCTCCAGCAGTGTTAAAAAGATCTTGCTACAGTGAAAAGAGTAAAGATATCATTGTCAGGTAAATTCAGCATCTCACAGCCTTTCTAAAGTAATCCAGTTGTATGTTATATGGCTGTCTTTCAGACTAGGGCTTCATTCTGGTCCATGTGAACTATATTTTATTCTGGCTAGAGGTTTGTTGTCTAGACTACAATGAGTATTAAACTGAAGTTGCAAACTTAAGTACTGCCTGAGATATTGGTAATAATTCCGTGAATGAACTATGGGGGGCTGGGGGAGAGGAAGCGTTTTAATCCACTTGGATGCAAAATTTAATAACAGTTATTTGATAACTCATCAATTACTAGAAGCAACTTAAATTCTTTCAGTTAAATGGGATTTTTTACATGAGAATTTCCCAAAACACTGTCTCAGTTCTCTTTTTGTTGGTAAGGGGAAGGAGAGAGCCATTTTGCTATGTCTATCAGTTGTTTTCCAGTCCCTCCCCAGTTTGAAAGCCATGATTCCAAAGGCATGCATTGTTCTTGCTGCTTTCCCTAGGAGCTCACTCAGATTCTTATAAAAACATAGAAAAAGCAAGCATAAATAGGCCCACACTATAGGAGGGAAATACCAGTGTTGTGCAACCTTAAATGAAAGAGAAAATGCAACACTTGACAAATTTAAAGAATTTCAGTTACAATATTCTTTAAAGTTTGCATTCTCTCTGGTTTTGTTCCAGAGACATGTCTTGCACTGTCCTGATCATAGAGCAGGCTGTAAGGAGAAGGTATTTGGTGCTTGGATATTTATCCTTAATTTGAACCCTGACTAAGGATCAGAAACAAGTGAATTACTATGCCATAAGCCCAGATTTTGAAATGCCATTGATAAGCAAGTGAATCCCTAGAAAATATCACAGATTTAGGGGAGTTTTAGGGCTGCAGTACACCAGGAAATGTCTTGATATGAAAAAAGTTCACAGAGATATGTTGCTTGAAGGGGAAGAGAGGCAGGCAATGGACATAAAATGGCAAAGAGGATGAATCAGTTATTGATGTCGGTCTATCCCCTCCTTGCAAAGCTAAGGAACAGCAAGCTGGGTAAAGCAACCAAGGCAGGTGTCTCCACCTCCTTTAACCTTATCTCATCTTCAAGACCAAGAGAAGTGAAGCCCCTTGCTGGGTAGTGGGTGAATAATGGCAGTGACCAAGGAGTAAGTGAGACCTAATAGAAAAGGGGGCTAATGCTCCTTCTCAGACAAGATTCCAACTTCAGATTCAGTACCTGGGATGAAAATTCAAACGCACCTTGAAAAACAAATACAGCTCACTTGCTGAACTCTGAAAAAGAGAAACTGTGGTCTGCTGGTAGTGCAGTCCCTGTTTACAGGTGAGAACAGAACCAGAGCAGTGACAGACAAATCATACTGTTTTTTCACAGGAAGCCTACTGCCCTCATCCAGGTTCTGGGAGGATGTCCAGAATCACAATTAAAAAGTCATAGGGTAATGGACTTATCTCAAAAATACTGTTATGTGAGTGTTTGTTTGTGTTCAGCTGATGTGAGCAGTACTCCTCTCTTCTGGAGCACCATTGGCTTGGACCAACATAGATATTATGGGACTAAATTAAATGGTTTTGGATGAAGGCATGCAGAAAGATTACTGGTTCAAATTTTCCATTTTTATGTACACAGAACAAAACATCTCTGCCTCAGTTTCCCTTCTTAAAAAAGGTCAGGTATCTGGAGATTAGTGATTGCATATGTGAGCAGAAGAAAGCGCATGAGAGAGTATGAATGTAATAAAAGCATCCTGTGTACTACATCAAATTTCTAAAATCCTTTTAATCCATTCAAATGCTCGCTTGAGTACAGCCTAGTTAGGAATTAAAGCAAAAAAGAAGAAAAAAATTCAAGGCTGTGTTTTTTCTTCAGAACATTGTGCTCTTTAAAGCATGTGGATAATTAGCATGAACCAGCAGAGCTGGCCCAAGTAGGAGGTTTTCCATCCTGATGTACCATCTGTAAGAATGGTTAAAGGATAAATGCAGTCTACATTGTTCTGGCAAAAACTTCCAACAGAGAGAACTAATAAATGCTCTTCTCTATAGCCTACTCAGGTATACACAAATAAAGGCAAAGTTTTATCTTGGGATGCCATGGATGAAATCCCTATGGATTCATTCAACCTAAACTGAGAAAAGTACAAAATATTTTTGAATGTTTCCGACGGGTTTCTAAATGTCAATGGAAACATACAGGTCTGCAAAGCTACTCCAGAGGCAGGAAAATTCATTGCTCCTCAAAACTTCACTCTTTGGGAAAGAACCTCTGTAGTTCTGATCATGGAAACTGTAATTATGACAGTCAGGGTATAAGTAGCATTCCCACAGGCATTTTGGTTTGCTTTCCATTTCTAAAGCCATTGTTTCCTTCAAAAAAAGTTTTTGCACTTTCTTCAAAGGAAATTGATAATATTCAACATTATTTGCTGAAATATTCCCTTCGATTTCAGTTATGAGTTCCCTGGACTTCCCTCTGTAGACGTCTTTTGCACCACAGTTGCAGACCCACTGAGGTCTCTGGTGTGCCCAATCTGTGACAACTACCCCAGTGAAAACCTCAGCTGGGATGTAATACTTAAAATGCCATGCCTTTTTTTCCTGGATGGGTTTGAAAAATGAAGTTTTAGGGTATGCCACCATTAGCAGGGATTTTCTGTGATGCGCCTGTCCTCTTGCTTTAGCTAGGGGGCTTCAGATCATACAGAATATTTTCAGGTTCAGTACATCATACCTCAGGAAGCACAATCCTGTCAGATATTCCAGGAGTCTTGAAAAGCTTACTCTCCCAAAGTGGTGATCAGGCAGATTCCAAAGCAAGAGGAGCCCAGATTAGTGGTATGTGCAGCCAATCCAGGAGCTGAAAGGTGAACAATGCATAACTGTATTCCATTTCCAGGAAGTACTTTCATAACTTAAGAGATGCCATTGGGCAGATCTCCCAGTTTGTCTGTAGAAAGTAACAGAAGAACTATCAGTATTTATTCCATATATAAATATATTAATTGGTATCAGTCAATTCTAAGACATCTAAAGATATCTACCATGCTAACACTGAACAGCACAATCTAACCCAAACAAATTGAGGAAATTCCCAGCCAAAGTAAATTGATATAAGTCTGGAAGGCAGCATACCACAGTTACTTTTCTCATAAATTCAAGGGTGTTGCCATCACTTCATTGGGCCCCAGGATATCTTAGTGACTGTGGCTGTTGCAATGGGAAGTCTGATGAAGACATGGTTTCCTTATCATTTAAGGTTTCTCAATAACAACCAAAGCAACTCTAAAATCAAACCTTGGTTTTTATCACCATCTTCACAATTTCCTGAGCATGCCTGACCTGCCTATACAATTCTAGCCAGAGATACTCCAAATAGCTCTAAGCAAGCACACGTATTTCATTGCCCTTGTGCAGTACCATAAAGGGAGCCAAGTTCAAACCCTTGACAGCAGTAAAGCAGATAAATGAACACTTGTTCTGAGCTATTTATTAGCCTGACTGTGCTATCACATGCAGCCTTGCAGCCCATGTCTGATTTCTCTGCACAGCACTGCAGGGTGCAACACAGACTTTGTAGCTAAGGCCTGTGCTACTACTACCAAGCAGCAGCATCATTAATCACAAGGTCCCTAGAGCAAAACCTACATTCTTATATGTAAGAGAGAGAGTCGTATAATTTCCCAACCCCCAGATCTCCCCTGCATTCAAAACCCTGGGATCATCCCACACACCTGTACAATCAACCACCATGGATTTGTATTTGAGTTCTATTGTTGTCCTAGCCTACTTTTTTTATCTCTTCTGGGATTGTGGCCTACTGGAGGGGAGGATCACAGATGTCATAGGGGCAGCCAGGCTGTTACATATATACTGCTGTATATACTGCTGGGAATAGTGTAGCCATGCTATCCTTCCTTTCTCAAAAAAAAAAAAAAAAAATCTAGGCACCTGAGGTACTTTTATGGGCCTCCCAATCCCCCCATTTTTATGTTATTTTATGGTAGGCCTAAACCTACTGTCATAACTTAATGTCACAACCTAATGTCATCAAAACCATCAATATCCAAGGTAACCACCTAGGTATTTTTAATAAGCCTTTGATGCTTTTAGGATATAGTCTTTTGACATTCTGAGGCACCAGATTGTTTTACAGCCTACAAGGTGTGCCTGTTCCTCCTGCTGACAAGGCAGGCCATACACAGGACCAGTGCAGTAAGGGGCAGACACGGCGTAACTCAAAGTTTTGTCAGAGAATCTCACCTGATGAGACTCACAATACCTAACAAACCCAGGTTTTCAACTCAGTACCCACACAAGTACCATACCAGCATTTCTGAGCCTTTTAGAAAGTGGTGTTAAGGAAAATTTGCCTGGTTTGCCTGATCATCTCTCAGAAAACACACACTAAAAATCAAACTTGGCAAAGCCACTCAGGGCTTGTCAGCATTAGAGGGAGGCCAAACTGAATTTCTCACCAAAAGGCTGCACAGCCAAAGCTGGAAGATGGTGAGCTTGCTCTTTTGAATGAGACAATCAACAAAAGGACCACCTTTAGAGAGCCAGGCTGCCCCAGAGCTGCAGAGAGATGGAGAAAAGGGACAAGGACCTTCTGCCAGCCCAGCAGCCCTGCTCTTTACACCAGCCCATGCCTGGGATCAACATGTACTTCTGGCTTTCCAGGAGGGTTCCATGGAGGCTGCAGCACTGCTGACCAGCAGCTTTGGCAAAAAACAGATGGAAAATGCAGAGCTTGCTGTGCTGGGACACTACTGCTGAGCACTGCTCTTGCAGTGAAATCTGAGCTCTAACAAAATCCTGCCAGAGGGCAGCAAATCCCTACAATTGTTTGCTTTTCACATTGTGATCCTAAATTGCAGCAGGTCTCCCCCATGAGAGCTGTGCTACAATCTTCTGTCCATAATTATTTATTATGCTCCTCTGCTTCCACACGTGTACAGACTGGTCCAGAGGGATGTCACTACCTGTGCTGGGCACACCCTCAGGTGGTTGACATCTGATTCCAGGGAGCACTTCCCATGCAGGACCTCTGTCACCTGGCCAGTGGTGTGCCCCAGCAGTCACCCATGCCCTAGGCCACTCGTGGCATCACACCAAAACCCATGGGGCTCACCAGAGGCTGCTCTTCCTGGGATCTGCCTACCAGTGGGAAGTGGGGAGGATCAGCCTTCCCACACTGTGGGTCCATCTCCCCTCAGGCAGGACTGGACTAATTAACCCTAGGCTTTACTTTATGCTGAATATACTGATTTGCTGCTCCAAAGTCCTCTGAGCTGGCACATGGCAAAGTATCAATGAGCTGAAGAAAATAATACAAATCAACAGCAGGAACAGCATAAAAAACCCACAATAATATCATTATATGTTACTGAAGACTGCAAGGGAGTGGCAAACCACCTTGCCCCTTTCCTGGGGAACTTAGCACAGAAAGATATTTGTAGGAGCTCTATTGTTAAGGAGGAAACAGTTGCTCTGTTTTAATCTGTGTGATGGCAAATCATTGACTTCTGACTTCTAATTTTACTCCATTTAATGCATTTGGCCACAACACACAAACATGCTCCACCTGAGAAGTCTCTGAAGTCACTTGTTTGCAACATGCAGAAAGGATGAGCCCAAGCTCTGCTCAGTATTTTTTCCCTTCCCTAGATTTTTCAAATTTCCTTCCACTTGTTCAGGATTGCTAAAAAATTATCCTTCTCTTTTTGCTTGATATGTGTTTCAATTTATTTATCATAATTGACAAAAACCCTGAATACCCTTTCTGTGAAATAGATTTTCCTTTTCAAGGGGAACACAGAGGGAGCCCATCCTGGTGTCCATCTGACAGTGAAAATGCAGAGTGGACAGCAGTTTCCAATACAGAGAAATTAGAAACTGTGTGTCTCTACTAGGCAGCAAACAGCCCTAGCTAAGAGTAAGCAAAATCAGCTTTAAAAAAGGCAGCTCTGAAATGAAGGCACATAGAGAGAAGTACTTGAACTAGAACAAAAGATACTGCTGAAAAAAAATAGCTGGTGAAATGATAAGAGTATGAATAAGCATTCATCAGTGGATATAAACCCTTTATCTCTCTCTCCCCAAATTAATCTAGAACACGGGAATGCACTTCCAAGCTTTGTCATCTATCTTGTAACAGAAAACCTACTGCAGTGATGTTACACTATTCTTATCAAGAGATTAGAAAAATTACAAATTATGAATAAAGACAATGATGTTTTCTCCTTTCAACAACAATATGGCATTGACACAGCACAACTCTGATGGGCTTAAACCAGGCTCTTGATACCAGTGACTGGATAACTTTCTGAGTACACTAAAATAATCACAAAGCCTCTCTGGTCCATGCCCAGCCTTACAAGGTTCTCATGGTCAATACCACAATTTTCCACCTCTTTTAAGCCCAAAGGTTTTCAAGAGCCTGCCTTTTCCAGAGATAGTAGCCTTTACACTAGGAGCTATACTGTGCATATTTACACTATAGAGGCAGGACAGTGGCCTGAGCGGGCTGCATTGCTATTCAGTTGTCTTCAGGGGGGATAGCATATTAAAAATTATATGGATTACAGGATGTGCACAGCAAGAACTTTCCCATTCTTTGAGGGTACATCAGCCTCAAGACATAAAGACTGTTCAGGAGCTGGCTTCAGCTGGCTGCCAGGATGCCCGGGTTTCCTGCCACACTGCTTCATTTCAAAATACCCACACTGCAGAGTGGGAGATGGGACATGTGCTCAGAGCACCACAATCCCATAGCCACCCATCCGAATTGAGGCTGCGTTAGAAAAAAAATGTAGGAGCCCGTTTGACAGCCTCAGAACTGCTTGGGCTCTCCCTCTGCCTGTCTTGGTCCTCACAGCATTTTAAATTGTGCTGAATTGGTTCTTTTGAGAAGCAGCCTTCCTCTCTGCCTACCTTCGCTGATGCAATTGTAAGGCAAATCCTAGCTGAAAACTAACCCAGCGACGCTCAATGTTCCCAGCCTGTTCTTCTCACAGAAATGGAACAGAAGGCTAGCCCTGTGCAACAGAAAGGAGTCGACTCTCCTCCCACCACCGTTCCTGGGGTCCAGCAGAGTTACTGTGTATTTCAAGCAAGGTTAGATCGGCCCCCAAACTGAGCAGAACATGCACCCACACACGGCCTGGAGTGATTACAGCTTGCTCCCAGCACCAGCAGATATAGGTGACATTCCTCTCTTCCTACTCCTACGGAATAGCTGTAACAAAACGACAACACCAACAACAACAACAACAAAAAGTTTGATTATTTTCCTCCCCACCAGCTGAGCATTAGATTAGAGCTAAATGCTAGTATTGCAGAAAATACAACAATTCAGCATTGTCGGTCTAAGGGATTATTGCAATTATTTTAAGCCGGGGGTCATGTAAACCTCGGTAAGCCTCATGTATGCATGGAGACTTTGAACAAACCTAATGAGCCTCTTTGAGTGGTCATGCCCCTGCAGTGCCTTTGCATCTAGCTCTCCTCAGCTGTCACAGGGCCTGCTGCCTCACTGCAAGGAGCACAGAGGGAATATTTTGAGGAACTGCTACTTACAGTCCCTATAGCAGCTGGTGGGTGCTGGGGCCTAATGGACTAGCACCAGTCTAAAAGGAAAATTCCAAGGGTGAATAAAGCAAACATGAATATTTCATGCCTGCTTTCCAGCTACTCCAAGTCTATGATGATAAACTGTGCTACAGCAGATGAGGTTATGTCCCTTTAAGAGTGAAAAAATCAAAATAAAATTAAAACAGGAGATTATATTCTGGTGAGGTTAATATGAAAAGCGAGGTAGTTCTACCACTCAAATTAGCATCTTTAGTGAAATCGGGTTGGCTTATTATTGGTTTTTAATCCAAGTATGCTCAGACCTGAGAATTGCTGCTGAGATATGAATACAACAGTGGTGCTTACACATCTTTACTCCCTCTAAATCTAGGTGTATTGGTACCTGAATTCCTATGGAGGCCCAGAGGGAGTTTGTCTTGTTCCTCTCTGCTTCTAGATTTAGAAAAAATGCCCAATTTCACACCATGAAGTTTGATGCTGACACTTAAGAAAAGAATAATTGTCCAAAGAGCAGTTCCAAAGCTTCCAAAAGACGTCAGTGCGTGCCTGTATTAATTAATCCCATGCAAAGAGCATCACTGTCCATTGTAGGTACTCCAGGTCTTTGTGAGATCTTTGAGCTGGCTCAGTTTTTTAAAGCTTGAGGAAGCACCTTTGATAGAGTGAGTGGCCACTGAGTGGCCTGCACTGGTCCTGCCTGTGTCCTGTCCCTGCCAAGGCCAGCTTGCTCCTTGCCTTAGAGCAGTGTTCCCCCATCCCTGGGTCCCACTGTAGGAATATCAGAATCATCGCCAGGGCCTGTGGTCTCCCATGTAAGGAAATCCTGTGTCAAACTGCCCAGCCAGTGCTTTGAGTATTCCCTGTGCCCACAGAACTAAGACAGCCCAGCAAAGGAGAGGCAATAGCTGTCACGAGCCTTTTTTAACATTCCCACTGGGAGCCATGTGCAGAAATGAAGAGGCAGATTCCCTGGGCATTAAAATGCTCACTTCTCCTCTGATGGGGACAGGCACAAACAGCCTCATGGAGGGCAAGGGTAACAACACAAGGTGAATGCAAGCTAAGAAATCCAGCTGTCCTCTGCGTACATGAGCCACTGACCATATTTCAGTCCAGGAGGGAAGCATCAGCCCCACAAGGTTTCCATACCACATAGGGCAAGTGGACACAAAGCCAAGGTAAGGAACACCTTCAGCAGCAGGAAAAGATAAATTCTTTTAGTTCTACCATGCAAACTCAGTACTGAAAGGAGCAGTACAAGAAAAACTCTTAATAATCTGCTCTTTAATTGACCGAGAAAGTTATTACTACCATGAAAACAAACATAATTTTTTCCAAAAATTGCCCACAAATGTCANAAAAAAAAAAAAGCAGGACTGATGCTCTAGGCTGCTTTGTTTTCATAGACATTGGAGTGCACTGTAAATTAAAGCTGAGAAAGTTCTTGCTGTAATGGGAAAATGACAAAGGAGCTCTGACTTTCTCTGAGAAAGCAAGCTGCCAGTGTGATAAAATATTATCCTTGTCAAAAAATCAATAAAATTTTTGAAGAGGCCAAATTTAATGTTGAAATAGAAGCAGCCACATAAGTGAAGTTTAAAATACTGTTGTTTGAAATTATAAAAGTCTACTTATTTTTAGCTTGTTAGATGCTGTTAGCTTCCTGTATAAAATGGGTTACATAAGAGACATAATCTGCACAGCAGCACAGGCCATACATGCCAGGCTATAAGGTTATGCAACTGCTCTGAGCTTGCTCCTGCCAGGCAGAAAAAAAAGCCTTAAACCCCTCAGAACTGTTCTGAGAACTGCTTCTGAGTCAAACTCACAGGCACATGCATTACAGTATGAACATGCATACTCTCATTTACATGTTCATGTAGATATCAAGATTAATTCACAATAAGATATCAAGTTAAGTTATCATAATATATCATCATATATCATCATATAAGTTATCAAGATAAATTCACATATCCCCTTGTTTTCTTATTATGACTTGAACAAGTTATTCCTTGAATCAGAAAAATGCCACCATGGAACTACTCTGTTGACAATCAACAAAGGATAATCTGGTATAACTGTTAAAAGCAGCAAAGGTAACTCTCAAAGTTAAACCTAATTTGGGAAGCCACTGAAGGACTTCTCCCCTCTTTCTCAATGGGACCTCTAGCTGCTCCTTACTACCTCGTGCTATGGTATGTGGAATGTACACAGTGCCATGGCTGAGTGAGAACAACTCAGGGTCTTTAATTTCATTCAGCAATATGCAACAGCACTGTTTTTCCTTAGGCTTTTAGAAGGATAAAACTTTTGTGTCTGAGAAGCTGCACTGTTCCCAGTCAGTATGGTTTTTCTAAGTGTACAGAACTATAATTTCCAACTTGTTTTTAGAGTAACCTGTGTTTGCAAACACACCCACACTCTGAGTCTGGCACAGATTGACAGGAAATTATTTTTCCTGAAAGGTAAAAAAGAGAAGTTGTGGCTGCCACAGCACCTTAAGCATATCAAAATTTCTTTGGCAAAAAACTTTCATATGTATAATTATGTGTAAATTTAATTTATTATCTACAACAAATTATTTCAGTGCTTGCTCACAATTCATTGTCTCAGGTGACAATACTCAGCTTACGGCTTTGTTACCACTTCCTTGTGGGTTTTGTCTGCTTCCATAGCCCTGGGTCAACATTATGGGCATGAACAATGTGAGTCAGAATGAGGAACAAATGTGACTTTAGAATAAAAGGCATTGTAGGAAGGCACCTGTATTTTAACAAGGGAACATTTGACCTGGAGGGTTTCCTGATACAGATCAGGCCAAGGGCCTCTGAGCAGCTGTGCCAGAAAAAGCAGGGAACAACAAATCCCACCATGATGGATGGATGGGAGCGAGGGGAAAGTTTGGGAGTGGAAAGAAGATTCCAGTGGCACCTAAAGCTGGTAAAGTTGGAGCCACAATCCCACATATTTACCAGTCAGACCGAAGTAGAACAAAATTAATCCCGGGCTTTCTATAAGTTGCTCCAAATACAAATTTTATTAAGTGCAACACCCAGCTGTGATGAGAGGGAAATAGGAAATGAGCAAAATATTTCCCCAAATTTCAAAGTTTTTGAGTAAAAAGCTGAAAGCTTTTGATAGAAGCTGAAAGTCTGTAAATGTGTTGCTATTGCTTATCCTCATCTACTTATGGGAGTCTCCAGCTCAGCATTTGGGAAGAACTGGGGTCTGGGTCTGTGATCATCTTGAAGCAGAAGTGGTTCAGATAAAATAAATCACACTCTTATTTCTGTTGTCTCTGGAAATCAATATCTATTTCCCAAGATTAACTATGGTTTATGAACTGGTTCTAGCTAAGGACATCATCATAAAAGTTCTCTGCTGCTTTAAACTCTCTTTTCTCCAATAGTTGTCCTACAGATACAGTGTGGATCATGTCTCTCCAAAGACTGGACTGTACAACCTGTATTAAGTGAACCAATTCTTTCATAGTTTAATTTTAAGGGTAGTATTAATTTAACGGTAACTGAAGGACAAAATTTCTTGTTACCACGGTTTCTCCATGTGGCACATGCTCTGTGGTCCTGCCCAGCATTAGTTTCCAGCCAACCTGGCATGATCCCACCCTGGATTCTCCCTGGTAAAGGGCACTTAATGCAGCACCACATAGTGACTCTGTCCCAGAAGGTGACCCACTTGTGGAGCTAAGGAATCAAATACATCCCAACTTTGGTGCTGGCTGGTGTAGTTGGTGGCCCCACATGGGGACACTCAAGATATGAGAGGCCTTACATTTATCTGTGCAGCTTCTACCGGTCCTCAGTCAGCAGCAGAGCTACCTCCAACTCCACCTCTTCAGGGACTTTGTCATGTGGTAAATGTTGTTTACTTCCCAAAAGAAAGGGCTCTAACTTAGTGAAATAGAAAAGAAATTATACAACTGCATTCATTTAGATACTTGATTCCTTTAATAATTGCTAAGAAGCCTAGACCAAATTCTGACTTTTTTCTTCTACCTAAAACAATCTAGTGATGCAGATGCAGAACTGGGCTTGGAGCTCTTCACACAAATAGATGACCCAAATTCAAAAGCCTTTTTGTCCAGACAGATGTACTACCACAGACACTCACACACTCTTCTGTGTGAAATCATACCCCAGTCTAAAGAAGAAACACTGGAAAAATCATACCTGACATAAACTGACAGAGCTTTATGTACTTGTACAGGTCTCTACCAGCATTTCCTCATACAGGATATACACCACAGACTGAATAATGAACATGGACATTTCACACATAGCATTTCCTTAGTTTGCATAAATTTTCCACAAATTACCAGAACTTCAGCAGATTAAGACCTTATGCCAGTTTAATTGATTTTATACTACCCAAATAAATCATCTATTTAAGTCTCAACATCATTTATTGTTATAAGCATACAGAAATAATGAAAACGTATTATGAAGTGACAGAGAACATTTTATAAACACATTTCACTGACATAGTGCATAAGCATTACAACATTTTCACTTCAGCTCTGTGGGACAGCATTACACAAACCATGAGCATCCAGTTTAAATACAGAGCAACATTGGTGACAGGTATTTAGCAAAACTGGGCTAATAGTTTCTATGCTCTCAAAATACTAAAGTAGGTGTAAGTTCCCCTGAAGCTTAACAAAATTTGAATGGAATGAAGAAACTAAGGCAGAACATATCTATAGATATAGATATAAATATTTTTAAATGTAAACACAATAACTTCAATTTAAAGGCTTAGCTCTTAGTAGCTGTCAGTTTTTCTAAACTCCAATTTTAATCCTTCCTCTCCCCCATCAAAATAAGGAAGTTTTTTTACCTTTACTTTTGCTGTCATCCATTGCTGTTACACATTACAAAAAGCAAAAGGTCAGTGGCAAAGCTTTCCTGGAGCTTCTCAGCACATGACATTTCAATGGCTCACTATAGGCCCCAAGGCACTCAGCCTCAACTAAGTCTGTTCAGTTTCAGTGCCTAAGTTTAAAGGCAGCCTTAACATCCCCTGCAGGTCTGAAGTGAGCTGGATCTTTGGTTTGAGTCAATCTGAGCATTGCTTTTCACAACAGCTGTGAATCTGGTCTGGGCAAAGCAAAGATAGTTTTTGTTATGAGGGGTTACCATGGAGAAATGTTCAGAGATAAGGAGATTACATATAATACAGCAGATTATAAATCATAGAGACATGTTAATGTTTTAAGTTATTTAAGACAGTTTCAAGAAGGGAGCCTGGATAAGAGCCAGATTCAGACATCCTTACACAGTAGAGTATCTTCTCCATATAGCCTTGCTGATTTTAAGCAAACTGCTACAGGAATAGAGTACTGTGTAATGTGAACAACGTAGTCAGGCCACAGATGATCAATACAGACACTAGCAAGGGCAAAAAAGAAGACTTAGACCCACATGTGGGTTTCTTATTAATGCCTGTGTCCATGATCTGGAACAATACTCAGTCCAACGCATCATACAAAAATATCAAAATTATTTTACTATATAGAGTGGTTTAGGAAGTTTCTTGGGCTTGTCTTCAATTCAGTGAAGGCATCCATTGTTTGTTCCATTGAAAGGCTATGTGGAAGACAAATAGATCTTTGATGGAATACATTTGTTCACACATGAACTTGAATCAATGAATAACTGCAAATGGACATGCCGCAGCCTGACAGAACAGCTTGTTACAGACGCTAAATTAACCAGTGATCAGTAGTTCATTAACCTAGATCACCTTCAGAGAGGTCCCCAACTGAAGCCAAAGGCTGCAAGCCAAAATATTTCCATGAATAGAGTTCTTCATTTTTTCGTGACCTGCTGAGGGAAACACACACTGACAGTAGGATCTGTCAGTCTGTTCTCACTTCCCACTCATTGACCAGGCAGCAGAAAGCAAAGACCTGCAGCAGCTCCAAAGGCAGCAGGGACGCCTCCTTCCCAAGGGGTTGGGGTGAGCAAAGAAATGCTCTCCTATTTCCTGCCCAGGCAGAAACACTGCTGGGTGCCAGCTGCCAGAGCTGCTCTCAGAGCTCAAAAACCCCCCCTCACCTAAAAGTAACTGCAGAGATATTCAGTCAGATAGTATCTTTGATGGCAGAACACTAGTACTGGCAATACCGATACCTCTAGAAGTAACATGAATAAAATTAGGCCTCAGAATACTGAAATATATATATTTTTTTTAAGTGTGTGCTGATGTCCAACTCCATACTCTTCACATTGCTTGGGCAGAAGCAGTCGGATCAATGGATGTGGCTCCAGGCACAGTGCAGCTGCTCACACAATGTACCGCTTGATTTCAGCAAGAGCTGCAGAGACCACTTCCCAATCCCTGGTCCACAAGACTCTCCTCATCACCATGATAGAGTGATGAACCTGAAACAAAGATGCTCCATATTCTTCTTTTTAAATTTCTGCATGGTTGAATCTTTGTACAAGTTTACTCAACTTTTTCCTCAGGTAAGACTTCCACTGCAACAGCAGAATCTTTATCTGTCGGACATGAGTGAAACACAAGGTAGAAGGAGCTGATAAAAAAATGCTGTCAAAAGTTTTAATGTCTAAAAAAGTTCCAGAAGTGGAAAATTACTAAAACAGAATAAAAATTATTTGATCACTAATGCCTTTTCCCTTTACAATATTTTTTTTAAAAGAAACAGAACTCTTAGAGGCACCATTTTTTAATTCCCTCGCACTGCCTTAGAAGACCTTAATGTGTAGAACAAAGCAGAAGAAGCTGCATGGCTCCTAAGAGGAAGATAAAAAGGCTTTTTTTTCTTGATCTACTAAACACTACATGAACCCAGTGTTCCAATAGCTTTTGGTCAGGCAACTCACAAAATACTCCTGTCCAGCCCTGGTAACACTGACAAATAAATCTCTGCTTCATGGCTTCAATACTCTCCAGGCTGGGTTTACCAGTCACCTGGAACCTGGGACCCCTCTCTGAGTGATGGTTGTGGATCTTAAAATCAGTGGGTGACAAGTGGAGGTAAGCAGAAGAGTCGCTGCTTTTGCGGATACATCTTCCATTCTTCTTGCACAGGACTTTGCTGCAGAGTTTGGCTGCTGAGGTCACATTGATGACATAATGTCCCAAAGGTCCATCAATGTACCGCTTCACGGTTAAGCAGCTCTCCTGTGAACAGTAAAAGACCACAATACATTTCTCAGTATCTAGCACTATGTCCAAGTTTATTATGTCTAAAAGGATGCCAGTACTAAACTGTTCTTGCCTAAAGTAATCCATTGAGATAAATCTTACATATTGGAGTGATCTATTTGGTTTAAATTAGTCTTACATATTGGAGTGATCTATTTGGTTTAAATGAGTTTATTTCCATGAGTAAGATAAGAAAAACATTAACCTCTACTATAATTTCTATTTGAGTGCCTAGTAGGAACACATACTGTGAGACTAGGGAGGAATCCCAGAAAGCAGAGAGTTCATATGGTCTAAATCAGAGACTCACTGGCTCCTTAAATAGAGATTTCTGTTAACTGGTGACTAGGAGAAGTGCATGAGACCAACAGGTTTTAAAGCACAAATTAAGTCACCACTCTGGCCCTGATCACTCCAACACCTCCAGTTTACCAGGAGTCACATAATTTTCATAAAGCAGCACAGAAGTTGCTGCAATTGCAATTAGAAAGTTCCAGTTCCAATTGCCTGGTTCCTCTGGCCAAGTCAATGGCACTTTGCCAAAGACTTCCGGAGTAGGAGACCAGACTGCATGAAAAGCAGAGCAGGCATCAAAGCCCAGGTTTAGAAATGGGGGCTATCCTGCCATGCTTCCTGGGAAATTCCAGTGCTGTCTCCCATCTCCTCAAGAAGGTTTAATTATGAAAGTCTGAAGAACCTGGAGGAAGTAGCTAGGGCCTGTCTTGTGACATTATTTTCCATGTAACATTTCAACATTAGCAACTTGAGAAAATACCTCACCTCCAGGCTCCATTCCTTCCCAGTTGATCTGGACAACTGCTGAATTTGCAAAGTAGAACACTGTAAAACAAGCTCTGCTTTTATTTATATGGCATTTTTTTGAAACCTGTCTTTTTCCTCATTTAGACTCATTATTCCAGTGAGCTACAAATGACCTGCCCAAAGCAATGTGCCCTGGAGCAACAGGACTTTTCAACCTCACAGAATTAATGAGACCTGAAAGTACTACTGAGCTGTCATCTTCAGTTGTTGGCTGATGACACGG
Source organism: Regulus satrapa (assembly GCA_013396955.1). Lineage (NCBI taxonomy): Eukaryota > Metazoa > Chordata > Aves > Passeriformes > Regulidae > Regulus > Regulus satrapa. The sequence continues at coordinate 152,978 of VWZN01005895.1, read as the reverse complement.
AAAAAGGCAGATAGGTGTTTTGGAGGCAAAGAACTGGAAAACTGGTATGACCCACCTTTGAGCTGGCATATTGCATACTCCCCCAGAGAACAACTCCAGCTGCGCCCAAAGCTGCGCTTTCCCCGATGGTATTGACCAGATCCCTCTGAAACAGAAGGCCAAATCCACACATGAGAAAAACAAATACATGAAAGTAAAAGCAAAAAAACCACTGGGATATGAGCATCACTTCTAATTTTTCTCCCAGATGCAACATTGGTCTTGTGATATATTCTTCACAATGAAATCACTGTTCAGTTTAGAAAGCTCTTCTGTGTCTCTGTGAAGGTTTGTATAGGTGGCATTCATCAGTGTGCCTACTAAATAATGAAATCTTTATGCTTTATTCACTATATTCCCACCAAGGCAGTGGAGTATGAATTTAGTGATCTATTTTATCTACTAGTCTTTGAATGATTGCCAAACCTCCCTAGGTGACATTTTTGGCAGGTGATGGTCAGTATGGTCACACACATCACTGGATCACCCTTACAGTGTTTAATTGCAGTTGATGGCTTTAGGCTGGGTTCTAATCGTGCTGCTTTAGCTGTGCCAACAGACTTACAGGGCTACTGTTTCTACCAGCATGAGTGCCATTAGTCCAAGAAACATATCTTTGAAAAATGAACCTCTCTCCCTGCTACAGGTGCCAGGTGGGGAGAAAAAAAAACCCGAATGCACACACATTTGCACATTGATTTAATCATGCCCACTTTTAGAATTGAACTGGTAAGGAGCTGAGTTGTAGCAACAGCAATAATACAACTCTACCAGAGCAGCCTGAGTGTTGAACAGGAGTCACCAGTGCCTTGCCAACAGCATAGCAATGTATCTTGCAAGTGTCTTAAAGCCATTCTATGAGATTATGAATATTGTGTCTACAAAAATGCAATTAAATCTTCAAAAATATGTAGGAAGGAACTTCTCCCAAATTTAAAGGCATAATCAATTACATCTAAAACCACTCCTGTTTACAATAATTGATTAAAAGGTAATTCCTGATCAGTATTTGTAATGACGGACTTTGAATATTTCTCAGTTTGATGAAGATAAAATTCCTTTTAAAAGATACTTATGGCCTTTTATACAGTCTTTGCAACTCTTTAACTGGAGAACAATCAAAAATACCAGCCAAATTATCTCAGTATGGTAGTGGCAAATTTAGGAAAGCAAAATTACAGAGTGGAAGAGCCATGTTATTATTAATCACTACTAGATAATATATTCCTCTGTGTAAGTAGGCCTGTTGATCTATCAATGCACAGTTATGGAATTTCCATTCCTGAAACATCTGTGGCCTGAGAGATATAAAAAAAAGCACAAATAGCTGTCAAGAGAAAGGGACAATCCACTGAAGAGTTAAAGACAATTACAGAGAATTCACAGTGAACAGGGGCTTTGACCCTTAACTAAAGGTTGAACAAAAAAAGTGCAGAAGGACCTGTAAAAGTCTGGAAGAGCAGAGCTTACCTACTTTCTCTTAGTGCAGAGTTCAGAGCGATTTAAGGTATAATTGGTCTTGCCTGAAGCTCCTGTTGCTGCTGACCACCCAAACAATCTTTTCGAGACTGTCATTACTCTTAAAAGTATACAGACCAGTAGTACTTTTTAAAGGATAGTGGTGTGGACTGCAGGTGTTGTTTTCAAGGGGGTTAAGGAGGAGGGGTATTTCCTATGGGAAATAATTAATTAATCCAGTTCAAAAAAAAATATTAAAAAAAAAAAAAAAAAAGAGTGTGCTAATTAAAGATGAAAATATCAAATGTTAAAAGAATGTGAAAAAATCGTCTGATGTGTTGGTAATGAGGGTTCCCAGGCCTTTGTCATTTCCAACACATTTTATGAAGTTTACCCAGAGGCAAAGACTGGACTGTGATTCTATATTACCCACATGACAGTTGAGTGATTGTGCACTAAAATATTTCAAATCTCATTAAGAAATGAATTAAAACTTATCAGACCTTCAGAATAAATAATCAATAAATATTGAGCATTTCTGGATTAACTAAGACCTGAGAAAACCCTGACATAAACTTTTTGTAAGTAATATGCTCTGGGAAATAGTGTTTGAAAAGAAGTCAGTAAATCTAGTTTTTATAAGCCCATATTCCACAACTTTCTTTTGTTACTTTTACCAAATCCACAAAAATATTACACCACTTCATGTCTAATTCATATGGATATAAAACTGACAAAACTAATCCATAAAGTTCACCCAGGCCTCTAGATGTGTGAAATCCAATGGCACTGATCATTTCACGCCTAAGTCTGAGGCACCTACTCTTCCACTTTCCTGCAGTTTAGAATTACCACCTTGACAACACTGAGAAATTCAGCACTTATCTTGGGCTAAAGAAAATATTCAGGATTTTATTGGAAGGTATGTTTTCCTACAGATTTATAAAGAACTCTTACAGCACTTCCTTCAGGTTCTAGGCGCTGATCAAAACAGCAGTTCACCACAAAAATATTGTCTAGGACTTAATTTAAACACTTTTCTTACATCTTACATATTTTTGTATTCTATAGAACAAAGGTCAAGTGCTAAGAGTCCTTCCCAGAAGAAGAGAGAAAAGAAAGAGCTGGTCTGATACATAATCTCCAGATAACCCTCTGGAGACAGTTACCTTCTTCATGAGGTTTCAGATGACATCTCTGTCTGATGTCATTTCACTTTGCACCAACTCGAGGAAGGTTCAAAGGACAGAAAGAGAAATAAGCGGGAACCCAAATACACCTATGATAAATTTGTGTTAATAATTAGGTAACCTGTCCACAAGGAAAGACATAAGGTTTCTGACTGTCCTTTCTAGGCATAGTTATGTCTTTTACTGAATGAATGTGTCGGGCTCAGTACCTCAAAAGCTATGAACACAGAAGGGCTCTTCCCCAAATGACCTATGGACAGGAGGTTGCACCTTCGCTTGTATTTTTGTTCTCTGATCACTTGTTCTTTTTGGTCTGATGATTCCTTAACTCTTTTCTGGTGTTGAATTCATCCTGAATAGGTTGGGATGAGAACAGAGCCAAGAGCTTCTGCACCAGAGGCAGGTGCTCTGACCAGTGGATTGTCACACAAAGAAGGAGGCACTGCCCCATACTCCTTCTCTGCCACAGGCAGGGTTATAAAATAAAGAGTTCTCTCTTCATTTATGTATTTTGAGAAAAGGAAAGATATATGCCTCTCCTAATAGCTCAGAGTGGCAAATTTGGGTCAGACATAAGGAAGAGCCTTCATGAAGAACTGAGTGAGGCACATGAACTTCACCAGCAGCCCCAGACACAGCAGTCCTGGTTTTGGCACTGAACCAAGTGCCCCTTCCCACACAGCACAGCGTGGCATTGATGTGGGCTCACTGTCCTGGCTCTTCTCTGAGAGTGTAATAAAAGCCTCATATGGAAGAAAACATGCAATTAAAAAATAATTTAAAAATATTTTAAAATATTATTTTAAATATATATAAATATAAAAACAATATTTAAAATATTTTTAAAAAATATTAATATTCCTTGTATCAGACTTCAGCAACTAGTATTTGTCCAAACAATTAACAAGTCAAAAAAGCCTCTTCCCCTGTGATACTCATTCAAGTTTTTTGGGGGCAATGTGCAACTACCTAACGTCTTCAAGACTAGGCTGTCCATCCCCAAATGGACACCTGATTTGGCAGGGAGGAGGAGGCTCTAGTGTCTCTCTATGTTTCTTTGTATTTAGAACACCCAAGTCACTGCACTGGACTATAAAAGAATAGGAGGTGAACTAAACTATCAGTTTTGGAGCTTGAGATGAAACAAGACAGCCAGTTCTAGTTACATGATGATGAAAGAAAAATAAGCATTTCTGTAATCTTGAAGATCCTTATTAACAGACAAGCGTTTTCTGTATTCAGCAATAGTAGTTCAAGCCTGGCATGGTTGCTGGGGTTGGTCTCTATACACATGCACACCTCGTCATCAGAGAAGACTATCTGTAGGGGAACAACAGGATTGCTATCCATTATTAATCATTTGTCATTGTCAACATGCTTTATTAATGATTTCAGCCATCTAGGCAGGAAGCACAGATGCTACTGTGCAACTTCCCTCTCCCACACGCTTAGTCATGAATTGTCTAAGCAGAAAGTTTCTAAATACCCTACAGATGGCAAACTGCTTCCACACATTTCTAACAAATACAAAAAACTTTCATAATTATTTGGATCCCGATTCAGAATTTATAAAATGTTTCCAAGATAAAAAGCAGGAATAATTTCTCAGACACCTTATGCAGAACCCACCAGATTTCCAGACACAGTCAAGTTGAATTGTACAGCACACACAACTACAGCATCTGTCTGGGACCTGGGCCTTTTATCTTTCTGAAGGCTTGATAGGCCTGTGTCTCTCCCTCAGTGGCTCTGACTCACAACCATTTTTTCTGACTCCACTGTGCAATTTCACATAAGCCCTTTGAACAGAAGGGCTCGCACACAGCTCTTGAATATTAGCATTGTTTCTGTTGGAATAGAAAGTGCAGCTCTTGCACAGCTCAATGGAGCAAGGCTGTGGTAGTCCTGGCCCAGTCCCTGCTAGAGTTCGGGTAACCTTACTATGTGCCTACAGTCCTTATTTTTCTGTAGCCATTTAGCCTGAATGTCATTGTCCTGGGACATTTCCTTGTCACCTTCATGTACATGGTTTCCGGAGCTTAGAGGTTTCATGCCTTGTTTGTAACTTTGTGAGTATCACTCACAAATGGGCATGGCATGGGTCAAATGAGAAGCTCCAGTCTAGTCTAAAACCAGAACATACAAAACCACATTTAAATTATCCCAGTGGCTCCAAAGCTATGAAAGACTATCAGAACATTATTTTCTGGATAATTTCTGTGAAGAAGATTTTTAAATAAAACCCTGAAACTTCCTGTCAGACCCCAAGCTGTCCTCAGAGATAATGTGTGTGGTCTGGACATGTTAAGCCCTGTCTCATGTTGAGTACCCTGCCCATGATGTCCTTAGAAAATATGTAGTGGAGTATAATCCAAATATGTTTCTCTAGCTATGTGTTGCCTACAACATGGGCCAAACATTTGGCCCTGAGATTGTTTTGAGAACACTGGGAGAATTCTTCATAACATCCTGTTGTTTACAGAGGTTAGCCAATCTATCCTTAGTACCAGATTCTGCCTTATCAATATAGTCTGGATGTTTTGGACAGACAGACATTGCTTATCTGGCTTGCTTGCCTGCATGCTTGCTGCTTCTCTGCTCTTGCATATAGATCTTAATAAATCATCATATTTGGCCTTCTGAGTCATGGAGTCCATGTAGCTCTATTGCCCCAATCAGGGGCCAAATTCTCCTAAAGCTATGCAAAGATCTTTTCTGGCTGCAGAGTTGTAAAGCAATCTTTCAAACATCCAACAGGAAATGGCTACCTCCAACTGGAAAACAGGCTCATGAATTAAAGAATGTAACCTGAGAGGACCATCTCTCTAAATTACTACTGTACTGTTCAGAAAATAGCTTAAGATAAAACAGTAACTATGTGCCACCACAGATTTTGAACTCACACATAACTGGTAACAGCATGCTAGTTTTCATAGCTTTCAGTAATATTCATGGTATTTTTATATTGATCAAGGGACTAATTAATTTTATAAAAATGTTTTATTACAGACAGCATTTGAAGAATTATAGTGTATTTTCTAGCCTGAATTCTTCAGTGAAGGTGTTCTGGGTGATGTCCTGCCTGTACTGACACCAGAGATTCCTTGCGTTCAGAACTAGACTGGCCTAATTTTTTCTAAGTCAGCTAGCACCTGTCATTTCTACAGAAAAGAGCTCCAGAGAGTTCCTGGTTGCTGAAAATGAACCAGACTAAATTCCTAATTACTTCTATGTACACTTTGCTTCCATGGGGCACCCTGTAAGTACCATTTGCTTCCTAGGGTCGGCCTGAAACATTTCTCAGGCTCTCAGGGATCTGCTGCACCTCCTCAGCTCCAGCTTCAGGCTGAAGCCCCCACAGGCTGAAGCCTGTGGTTCACTGGACTGAACTTTGCCTTTTCCCCTGGCACTTCTCTCCCTTTTTCTGTTCTGTTTTGAGTCAAGAAATTGTCTCTGGCAGCATTAGAAGGAATCTCCCATGCAGCTCTTTGTAAAACAAAGAGAGGGAGCACCCCCAGATGCCCTTTGTCATCAATGGGTTATTTCCATGAGTTTCCTATCCCAGATTTTCTCCCTTCTCACAGAAGTGATAGAAACCAAATAAAAACTTTTGGCACTTGAGGCAACTATTAGAGAAATTAATAAATGTCTGTGCATCTCTAATATGTGCATAAACAAAGTCAGAGCAACAATCATCATTACATATCTGGAAAGCCTGAGATTTGCACATGTATAATTTACCATCAATGTTGTGGTGACTACATCTTTATTGCACTTGATCACTGGTTGATGGAACATTGCATGACTCAAAAACTGGGTTTAATTGATAAAAGGACTCCACAGTTGAGCACTAAATGTTAGACATTAAGATGTTGTACTTCTGAAAAATGAGATAGATGGCCAATGTGCATCATGCAGGAGTTAGGAACTCCAGGACAGATTACTTTACTTGACTACTTTATTTCTATACTGAATGAATTTACATTTGCATAAAGAAACAAAAAAGCCCTGAGGCTCCTTTCCATTGCACTAATCAATTTTAAACATCACAATATCTGTCAAGTTCATTTCACAAGATGAAGAATAAAAATATCAAAATGAATTACTTCCTTAAGGAATATGTACTTTCTGAACTACCTTCACTAAAAATATAGTGTTATCTCACAGAGGTAGACCAAACCATTGCAATATTAACTCTTGAAAGGCAGAGAGTTTTGTGTTGTGACTACAGTACTTCCTCTCAGAGGGAGGGCTGCCTTAAATAGGAAAAAACAAAAATGGAAGTGCTTTTCTACAGGAAAAGCTTTTAGAACATATTTTTTCTAAGAACCTATTTCCAATTTCTAAATTTTGAAAGAAGTCTGTCTGCTTACCTCTGTTAAAACATGGAAAGTATAGGCATAAAATGGTCTGGAGTAAACAAACACAGGCAAAACATAATCTTTTCTAGCAATTGAAGCAACACGTATTGCCTCTTTAACCCGATAGTGAACAAACTTTAGTGCGTTTGGACTTGACTTCAGTATATAATCCAGGTAAATGGAAGGGTAGAGAGCAGTGCTTTCCTTCCACAGCCAAAGCAGGAGGTCATTTCGGAAAGACTCAATGGGCGGGCATTTCCCTGTGTATGCTTGGGGGTGTTCTTTGTAGTCGTAATTGTAGCAGTCTGGGTAAAGATAGTAACCCCACAAACCATTTGGTCTCATGTGCTCAGCCAGAAGAATGGTGTTATTCATAAAACTCCTGCCAGCGTTTTCAAATTCCTCTTTAGCCACTTTCCTAATTTTGTCCTCTGACCACCGAGGATGCCGTCTCCTAACAATCTCGAGAGATTTATTTCTATAAATGCTTTTATTGCCCCAGTTCCTATCCCACTGGGGCCTCCAGTTTTCCCAGTCAATGACTGCGAGTCCGTGAAATTTCTTCATGGGTATGCAGTAGTCAATGTCAGACTTTGCTTTGCTAAGGTGTTTGATAAGACTTTCGTTCTGGGGCACCCCTCCATTAACGGGATCTCCATTATCTGAGTAGTAGGGATAGTATCCCAAATGAGTGTGGTAGAAGATAGTCACGTTGGATCCGCTCAGAGTCTCGTTGATGTTGGCCGCAATGTCAAACACACCGAGGTCCAGGTCCACCTTGTACCGCAGCCTGCACTGCTCGGTTGGCGCGTTCCAAACAACCATGAAGGGCTTGTGCAGAACCAGAGGGGCGCGTGCCGGCTTTGGCAGGCGGGCATCAGCCAGGGCAAGCAGTGCCAGCACTGCCAACTGCCTGACCCCAACATCCATGTTTGGTTCTTTGGTTTTTGGTTTTTTTTTCTACGATTGCTACGATGTGCCCTTGAAAACAAAACCAAGATAAGATGTTAGAAGGGCAGCATGGAGGCACATTTGATGATAAGGGAATGTCTTTTGGTTTGATTACCTTTTGATAACATTAAACTCAGTGGAAAGAGAGAATAGTGCAAAACTGGTCTTGTAAAAGTTAGCAGTAATTTCAAATGCTTTGGAAAACTTTTTGATAGACTACACTGTCAGAAACTTCACTTCCTTTTCACCCAGACTACAAAACTAGATAATAAAGTAATAACGTAAAATGATAGTATAATAAAAGAAAGTGCACTCATTTGAAATTTCAGCTTCCAAACCAGCTCTGCTCAGTCTGATTTGCCTATAAGATCATCACAGCGGGGCGATATTCAAACAAAAGGCAGAATTACCTCACACACCTCACACAGATTAATGAAGAGAGCTCAGAAACTCTGCAATTTTCAGGATATGAAAATATTGTTATCTACCCCTGAATTTTATTTTCATTTTCTAAATGAGTGATAATCAATCTGCAGATTGGAAGAGGGATACTACTAATGACTTAGTGGTCTAAGCTACTTATTCTGAAGACAAATCAAATACCTGTATTTTAAAGAAGATAAATGACATTTAGCACATCTGAACTAGCTGAAACAACACACTGTATCTTTGAAAAAGGGGCTAGTTTGTAGAAATTAGGGGTATTAATCTTAAAGTTTCCTTTCAGGGTCTGATGTTTTTCCCTGATAGCTGCAGTGGCTTGGGGCTGCAGTACTCTGGGAACTGCCAGAGCTGCAAGGCTGTTGGTACCCTGGACAACCCCTTACTTTGCACTGTTCACCCTCTGTCCACTAGTTGCTGCTCCAGAATCTGCCTCTGCTCCAAAACCTGTATCTTCTCCAGTCTTGTCACCAAGAAGCATAACTTAGCTCTGTCCTGGGTTTCTTATTCCAGTTTCTTTGCTGATCTTTTTATGATATAGAGATCATTAAAAAGATTTCTTTGTGAGTATATATAGTATTACATAGTTTATCATCTCAATAGTTATTTTCATTCATTGACCATTTTAGGCACATGTTAAATCACTCCAATCACTGCATGCATTGCAGGTTCAATTCATGCACCAGACATGTGAACTTTAAATGTCCTGAAACTGGATGTTTCCCTATTTTTACATCCATTTTAGTGATTTATTTCCTGTAAAGTCTACCTTTACTTTATCCATGGTATTTCCTCAGTTTATATCAGTTAATTACTAAATTCCTCTTCTAGACTAGAAGAGCTTTCCCCTGTTTGAAAATAAGTTTGCTCTAACAAGTTATATAATCCAGCATTTCTGTCATTTGTCCTTCCATGCCATTCTTTCACCCTCTGGGTTTGATGGATCTTTTCCTGTCTGAGATTGCTCTCCTATCTTTTTGCCTTTCCCTCAAACTCTACTTTGGCCTTATGTCTCCTACAGAACAGCCCTTCTCTAGCCTTAGTTTTGTAGTTTTCCATCCTCAGTCACAGAAAAGCATTGGGTTCCCTCACCTGTGGTCCACTAGGGGAGCACCTTCCCAAGATGATAAGGAAGCAATTTGCATGAAACAGTGCCTGGGGCATGGAGTGAAGGGCAGGACTGCAAGAAGCCAAAATGCAGGATTACCCAGGAGCAAGCCCTCACTACCAAGCCAAAGAGTTTTGCTCTGTTGTTTCCTCACCCACTCTCTGAATGCTTGTTCTGTAGACCTAAACATAGATTTAGCACCCAAGTTTTAAAATGTTGTTCGTAATCCTCTAGAATCCTTATTAAGAACAATATCCTTGAGTGAAATGGGCCATTGCCACCAAGCCAACACTACTTAAAAGCCTGCCTGGTGAAAAAGGATGGAAGGTTATTTTCACTGCACTGATAGGTTGGAAGGAATGCTTGCAACTGGTATATTTTTCTCCATTTTCCTGCAATCCTGTATAATCATCAAGTAATGTCATGGGCTGAGAAAAACAAACAAGCAAACAAAAAAGCCACAAAAGCTGCCTTTCTCTTCCTGTTTTATGCAGAGGAATCCACCACAGTACTCTGCATTTCTTCTTTGATGTAGCAAATGATTTTACTACACCAGTAAGTGATTTTTCATGATTTGGATTAAATTGCTTTGCAGTACATGTGAGCAAATCCATAAGATAAACAGTGATTTTCTCATAAATGGTAGCTCAGATGAAATGGCAAGAGCACCAGCAAAAAAGAAAAGACCTTTAGTGAATTTCTATGTGAGAAAAGATCTAGGGAAAGATCCCAGCTTCCTATTCCCACAGTCCAAATGCTGGATTGTTCAGCCTTGTGTTATTATGTACCTATAATTAGATGATTTTGTTAGATATTAATAACTAATACAGTACAGTTCTTGTATAGATCTGAGAGCCCTAGACATAAGAACATTGCAGACAATAAATCAAAACAGAGTTAGGTCAGGAGATAATATTGCAGAGTAATTTTAAGTAATGTATTTTTAGTTCTTGGGCAATTCTTGTTACCTGACAAGATTTTAAAGTCACTGACAAGACTTTAAATAACAAAGTACTTGAAGTTGTAAGGCACCTCTGTAGGTGACCAGGCTGACCTCCAGAGCAAGTCACTCAGGACAAAACACCACAAGTGACAAAATGAAAATTATTATCTCAGGAAATGTTAAATAATTCTCAAAATTTGGGTTGACCAAATCTTTGAAATTTTGAAGAAGGCTGCCCATGTTGCTCAATTCTAGACATGCAGATTTCTGCACCTGCAAGATGAGCCCCACAAAAAAGGGCAGAAATCTGTATAATCATGCTCAAGCTGTTTAGAAGTTAGGATCTGGTCAAGGACAGTCATTCAGGATCCTCTAGTGGATACTTGATACCTTGGAAACTTGCTGTAAATTCCTTACTTAAAGCTACATGGGATTAGACACCCAGCTATCTCTATTAATCTAAATAAGATGGCAAATGCATAGATAACATGCCTACCTTTTAGATGGCTAAAGCATCTCATTGCAATTAAAGCACTGCGTTTCATTGCTAAGCTTATCACTTTTCCTGCTACTTTCTATTTCACACAGGAGACATTACCATATACAAAGTTCCTTAAAGAAGAGATAATTAGAAGAAAAAAATGATTGTTTGAAAAAGTTCCAATATAGTTGAATTAATCTGTAATTAATTCTGATGCTACTTGCAGATGAGAATTTAATTACAGATACTTTTTCTTTAAAAAGTCTTATGAAGGCAAGGGAAACAAGTTTTCAAAGGAGCAGACACGCCTGTAGTTCTGAATGACAAGAAAATAAATTATCTATCTGTTGTTTCACAAATGCATGAAGGAACCTCTAAACAAGAACAAAACATCTATTATTACAATTTCCATTGTTCTGTCTTTGGGTTTCATCCTTTTTATCCATGCATCTCATGCATGGACACTAATTGGACTGCTTTAATCCCTGTTTTTAATGAGCACAGACACTAACGATTCCTCCCTGAAGCTCGTTATCAACTTTGGTTCAAATTCTCCCTTTTTTTTTTTTTTCAGTGACACATTATCATGGTCAGTTTAACTTCTCAAACATGTAGATAGCTTTCTGTAGCTCTACAGAATATGCTCTCAGAGTTTCTGCTCTATATTCTAAAAACAAAAAGTGAGATCTTCATAAGTGAATGAAGTGGAGTCTGATCACAAATATCACAAAGTTGATGAGGTTTTTTATTGTATTCAGGAAATTCTGGATCATGTTTTCATGCACAAAATAGCATGTAGTTTTCTATTTGCCTCAGTTTCTGTTGTGCAGTTTAGGATGCGGCAGGTTATGGCTGTACTTCAATATAAAAAACAATAAGTTTGAATTTTGCCATTTCTGGAATAGGAAAGATCACTTCATTTCTACATATTCCTCTCATATTTTCTGTAAAAATTGCAAACATTTACTTTTCCTGAGAAACTGCTTTTAACTTAGTCCAACCTGTACTCAACTGTGTTTATTAGTCAGAATCCCACTTTGTTTTGATTTCCAAGTAGTTAAAAACAACTGAACTAGATATCTTAATTGCACACTTTGATTACAAAATATACCACCTAAAATTCTTAAAAGCATAGACTCTCATGCTAAATAAACCTATTTGCACACCATGTGTTGCAATACAGATCAATGGTGTTCTCTAGATGGACAGTTCTTCTTCTCTAATGGTTTTTATTGATTGTCCCAGCCTTTTTTGCACTGCAACACATGATGTTTCAGCTGCTGCTTATTATGGTTTTTATGTTGGTTATATAACCAGACAACAAAACTTCATAACAGCCAGAAAATTCATCCCCTCATTTTATACTCAATTATGTGCTGATTTGAAGTATAGTCCATACAATTAGAACATAATTGGTTTAATCTGTGAAGTATGCATTGTACTGCACATCTGTCATTGAACTCATTAACTATTTCAAAATTCAGAAACAAACTTTAAAAAAAAAAAATCTGTAATTCCTATAGTAACAGCCACTTGTGATTCCCTCTTAAGCAGTATCTGATTAAAGTAATTTAAAATCCAGAATAGGAAAGAGTACAGTTAACTCAAAAAGGAAAGGTAATTTTTCCAACAAAAGGGTAATTCTTTGTGATCTAAACTAGATTTACAACATTTTCCCAAGTTTGTTTTCAGCCTCTCATATGCACTATTGACTCCTGTCTTATCCTGGTCTATCCTCATCTACCTGTAATGCCTTTGTCCCCAGTTATTAGAGGCCAGACTCTCACATGTTCACTCACCTTGTTTCTTATGCCAAGCTGTTTCATTAGTACCAGCAAGATTGAGGGCTGCTCAGCACAATGGCAGAGGGAAAATAAAGACACAGGTCATGATTCCCAGTATTATTCTAGTTAAAAGATTGTGCTGTCATTTTAAATCACTGCAGATTATTGGTGACACTTTGAGTACCAGGGGAAGATAAAGAAATGTGGTTTAAATCTGTCTGTGCAGTAGAGGGAGATTAAACACATATGTGTCACAAACAATTTTTCAATTACTGAAGGGTTGAGTAAAAAGGAGTACTGTGTGGGTGGAAGAAACCACCTAACATCTGGAGTATTATACCATTTTATATACCAAATACGTGAATTTAGCTTGCATCTAATACCTGAATCACTGATCGATTTTTTTTTTTATGCAAAAGCCTGATGCATTGTTATTTTCAATTCCAGTCATTTGCTTCTAGTGTATTATAAACTGAAGACAAAGGTATTCTAGGAAAAAATATTCCAATATTTAAAGTTGCAAAATTATATGTCAAAAGTATGAATTTTATATATAATTTAATATTTATTTCTTCTCCATATGCAAAGAATAAAGGGGAAAAATAAATTGGTAGGTTATACCTTCTAGAGGAGTAATATTGATTATCAGAGCTTTTAAAGCCTTAATTCCCTGAATAATTAAGACTAATGTCCTCAGCACTGTTCAGTACACTCTTCTGTCTCCGACCTTCTATAGGTGAAAATTAAAGGGCCAACCACCAGCATTCTTTAAAGAAGTTCTGACTTTTTTATAGATTTTCCTTCTAATTTTATTACTAAATATTCCTAACTGAAGACCACGAACATTAATTGGCACTAATAGAATACATCCTACCTTCTGGCACGGAATTTTAATAGCTTCTAAGAATGTATGAATGGGTAATACTGTACAATAAATGAGTTTACATTGTTGCAAATAATTCAAAACAGTTTAGCTTCTTTCACACCATCTGCTAAATTCACACATTCATTTTCTGAAAGGTTTATTGTTATTAGAGGCACTTATAAGAGAGAAAATTAAGTCAAATTGATAACAGAGAGAATGCCTACAATCAGGCCTTGGCTTATTCTTGAGAAAATGCTCTAAGCTAAATTAGCTTTAGCTCACACAAAGATAAATTATGCTTTCAGATAGTGTAATTCAAAAAAATTCAATTGAAATTAATTGAGGGGCATAAATCTGGAAATATTTCAGTTGAATTCATGGAGTTATTAAGCATTTATAGTCTTGTGAGAGGAAAAATGCATCCTTTAGTCAGCTAAAAAATCTTAATATGTTGGCAAACTCTTAAAACATTTGTGTATTTCCACTGTAAATCTCTGCTTGCAGTAAATAATTACTATTCTTTGGATAGTACAGAAGGGAATATTGCACTTTGGAGACAGAAACTCAAAACAATTTGGAAAATATGCAAAAAGCATTTGAGGTAAAATTAACTTATGATTTATTTTCATGCCAATACTCAGCTTAGTTTGTTGTTTATGTTGTTTGAAATAAATGAATTTAAAATACCTCTAGCTCTAGAAAAACCAAGCACAATACATTGACACAAATCATTAATTAATAGAACTCATTTTCAAACAATGAACTGCATCTTCTTTTGGGCTCCTCTTGAGATTATTTTAAAATGCACTGTTCATAGGTGTGACTGTCATTTTGAAGCAATTCCCCTGAGTGTTTTGCTTCTAATGAATTTTTTTTAAATGATTCATATGGGATTGAATACCTGAAAAACATAGAATTAGTTGCCCTCTTGGTGAGCAATATTGCATGCGCAGCCCAGTACATTTAAGTACTAAATTGATAAATTAAATTCTGATATATCCTTAAAGTCAAAACATTCATCTTTTTCTTGCAATGTGAATTTTATTCACAAACATTTTAGTATTATTCACGAAGTATTTCACTATCAGTTTTTGAACCTAAAATTGCTGTTACAGATTGGAGTGTTAAGCACCAAATAACTATTTGACAGATAAAAATACAAACCAAGAAGTAAAATATAGTCTAGAATTACATGATACAGAAAACAACAGAAAAATGCTTCCTAACTGGTAAACTACAAGCAGAAGTGAAAACTTTGTCTTTACTGACTGTTAATTGAGTAAATAACATGGCACTTACCTCTATAAAATCAATGAAAAGCTGAAAACTTTGCTGAAACAATTTACAACAGCTGATGCGTTTGTCCCAGGAATGTGCTCCTCCTAATGAGCAGGCTTTTAACTAATGAGAAACTGAGGGCATTTGAAGAGGAGAGCAGAATTTTACCTAAACACTCATCATGTAATTGTAAAATAAGTAAATAAATTCATTTAAAAAGTAGATGTATTACTTGTAAGCATCTGGGCTCTTTCTAGTAATAATTTTGTATTGCCTGCTTTTATGACCTGACATGGGATCAGCCAGACTGGTGTTTGAGAGGAATTAAGTTGTGTTTTGTGAGTTACACGCTCTGGACTCAGCAGCACCAGGCATTAGCAGAAGGGACATCTAGGTCACTGCAGCACAGGGAGAAGCAGGGATCCTGGCAAAACCAAGCAAACCAAATAGTTTAGGAAGAGTTATTTTAAAAACTGGCTGGACAGATGAGTCCCAAGATTGGGGGTGAATGGACCCAAACCCAGTTAGAAGCCAGCCTCTAGTCGTGTTCCCCAGGAATGATCTTTTCCAAAGTGATTTCAGGATTCTATCATTTGTTCCTCCCTAAAACAAAATATGAAGTGCTCAGTTTTTGCTATTCCTTGAACACGACACATGGAAGCAAACTCCAGGGACTGCTGTTTCCTGATCCCAGTGTCTGCATGCCATGGGATGGTGTGAGTGACCAAAGAAGGGCAAAAGGGACTAGTGATCTCCATAAAGATGCTTTTAAAGTGGTTCAGCATGACAACAGCTTCAACAGCTACATGCTACCTTCATGACCAGTTAAACCCCCATCAAACATATAGGGATGGACAGAAGGAGCTCCTGTGTGCAGAGCTATGACAGCCAAGGATATTTGTGTACCCTTACAATGAAGACTAAGAGGTCAAAAATGTCCATATCCCCATGTGGGAACTGTAAAGTGTAAAAGAAGGAAACCCTGGGTTTCCTCATCTTGTCAAGCATGACTGTTGCCATTTAAGTATTAAATTAGAAACAAATACAGGAAACAAGTACAAAGAATTATTGGAACAACTACAGACATTTTTGTTATTGCTGTTGCACATTTGTCTCCGAATCTGCAGAACTATTTGGAACGAATAGGAAACAAGTAGCTCCCTGAGCCTTGGAAATAATAAAGGCAAGTTTCCTATGGGCCTGGGTCTCATCCTTGGCTGAAGTCCAAACTAAGATTTCCTAAGGTTGAGGCATGTACAGAAGATCTCCCTTGCACTGGTTCTCCAGCTTGCAGCATGACTGCCTTTTTTATTGGCTTTTACTCAGCAGGTTGTTTCCACCAAGGAGTTGGTTTCTGAGATGGTATCTGAAAGCTGAGCCACCCTCAAGTGTCTGGCTGATATTTGCTGTGAGGGAGAGACGTGCAATTGCACAGAAAAACAGACAGGGTTGTGCTCCTATCTGTGCGGTCAGCAAGGGCTTGAACACCACTCCCACGATGGGAAGAGCTGAAATAACTATTGATTACTGACTGCTGGCCAACATCATCAGTAGTTCGGCTAGAGGGTGCATTTAGCAGCAGTCCCAGCCACGCTGCAGTGCAGCCCTGCAGCACTGCTGAGGTTGGAACCCAGGGTCCCATCCAGAGCACAGCCAGCAGCCTCAGCCAGCAAGAACTGCTCTTCCTGAGCACCTGCCAGCTCTCAGCAACACCTCATTCAAAACAAAGGGCCATCTATTTGCCTAAAATAGATTCTAGGACAAAGGGTACAGTTAAACAGACTGCTTTTCATGTTTGGCCTTACTTCCACCTCATTTTTAAGCCAAATTATCTCAGCCTGTAGGCTCGAAAGTAGAAGCCAACCTGACACGTATGTGTTTGAAATGCCTCTTTCTCCATGTGTTTCTAGATGAATTTTTCCTTTGGAGGGTGGCTGCTCTTGCAGGAATTCCCCCCTCCTCCTTAATACACACTTAAGGGTTAGCATGCCCTAGGACCCTCAGCTCTGTGCAGCTCAGCCTTGGCAGTTCTGCAGTTATATACCCTCTCCTTTACTTTCATTCTTCTTCTAGGTCTCATTTCATGTCACTTAATCATTTTCTGTTTTCTTATCAGCATTCAGAATATGAAGCAGAGGCATAATTTGTGAGGAATTTTTTTTTTCCATTAACCTTTTTGTCTTCTCTGTTCAAAAATACCATGTGAAGAATAACTTCCCAATTAAATATGAATAAAGGATGAGTATGTAAGAGTAAAATATGCACGCACTGTTCACATGTATTGGATTATATACATTTGTATGTAAAATCTTTGCTATAGTCAAAAAATAAAGCTGAACACATTTTAAATAGAGTGGAAGGGTATAAGGATCTTAGATAAACCAGTAGAACTTACTGCATTTCCTTGATTAAAGTGGTAAAGAACAAAAAATTTGAAATATTGTTTGTTTTACTTGATATTGTAGTTTCACTTGATATTTGGGATATGGAGATCATGGGAGAGATGCGACAGTTGCCATGAGTCAGCAGCTGTTGATTCCCACCATCTGACAAAGGATGCCTGTGTGTGTATATATATAATTCTGACGGAGAGGAGGATGACATCAGGATTTGCAGTCTAGCTCCTGCCAACCTCCTCCTGTGCCATACCAAACTTCTACTAAAAATAAAAGCCCAGAGCAGCCTTGCTCTGTCACCCTGAATTCAGGGGGAGGGCATCTACATCAAGAGTCTTCCCAGGACCTGATCCTTCTTGGCAGCCAGGCCTCATCCCCAGCCATGCAGAAAATGTTCTGGGAGACAGAAGGAATGATGGGCTGCATCAGACGAGGGGGAACTATAAAAAGATACATTTGGATAAATAATTCAGAGAGACACTTATGCTTTGGATTTGTTTGATTTAGAAATGAAACCAAGTTCTTTTTAATGGAAGAAATTTGAGAGACAGTGCTATACTTTATGTAAAGCAGCATTTGTTTAGAGGTGGAGAGAAAGCTCAGCTGTCTCCAGCTTCTTATAATGTATCTAAAAATATTTCTATTTACGATTTTATTCCTGATAAATGTAATTCAGCTTCCAATGCATCAAGGAAGAAATACCTCAGGAAATCCCAATAGGTATGTGGGTTGCCACTTGAATAAAATGTAATATATTCTCAAATACAGAACTGATCTGATTTGGGGGTATTTTTCAAACTATTGGCAAAATTATTGGAATGCAAATTTTCTAATTAATTACCAAGCAGTTATTAACATCAGTGTTTAAAAACATCAAGAAAAATACCAAGTCTTAATATATATTAAACCCCAAGTTTTGTGCCATGTCACAAATGCATTTGGAACAGTAAAGGATTCTGAAAAAACTCACATGAAATTTAACAACTGGGGTAGCACAACAATTCTATCCAGAATATGCATTTAATAACAAAATTATTTTAAGAGTTTTAGAAAAAGAAAATCCAACACTGCCTACAGAATAACTTATTTTGCTTCGTAACTAGGAAAAGAGGGTAAGAAGGAGCATGGGAATAATTTTGTGTTAGTCTGACTTTTAATAATATTTTTTTGAATAAATGTTGTCAGGTTAATTAGACCTGCAGACTGTGGGTTTCATTTCAAGCTCATACTGTACCTAGAACAGTTTTTTTTCTCCTGAATATGCTTTGTTAAAAGTCCATGTGAAGTAAGAGAGCTTATCAGATTTCCAAGTCACATAATTTGCCTAAAAATGCTAACAGACACTTACTGATGCTGTTGAAAGCAGTTGAACTGCTTTGTGCTCATAGACTAAGGATCCATATCTGTAAAAATATCCAGATATTTCATTTTTATTTATTGGCAATTTCAGTGCAGTGAGACATCTAGTTAACAATGGGCATAAGCCTGACGGCACTGAGCCAGGTTGGCTACTTTTGAAAGCATTAGATAGGTGAGCACTGTTTAAGCCCTTATGTACTTTTATAAATATATCTCTTTGAGGGTTAAAGGATTAGGTCCTTCTCTTGCCTTTCTGAAAATGATTAATCATAGATAATAGACATTTGATTTTATTACTAGATAAACTACAACTAAAACACACCCTGAATCTATCTAGCTAAACATGAGACAGAATAAGCTGCCTCTCCCAGTTTTCTGTTTGGACAGGAACAAGTTTGGGCTGCTGGTACCAATTGTTAGCAACCTTTTTGTCAACTCTTATCACCAACACCTTTTTGGGGAACCTGTTGTGACAGGCTTTTAGTGAAGCCCAGCTGAAGCTAAGGTCACCTCTGCCTGAAAAGTGCTTGGTTCTTGTTGCCAGCACCCAGCCTCCAACCAAGAGCCAAATCCACCTCCCTCAACCTGCAGGACCAAATCCAACATACCCCACGTATTTTGTTGGGAGGTAACTGCCAACACAATGACCAGACGCCAAAGCACACAATACATACAAATATATGTATACACACACACACACACACACACAATTTCACGTAGGAGTGTCTCTGAAAAACATATGTACAACCTATGTCTGAGTGACATTTCTGCCACACAGGAGAAGACAGTGGGCATGCACAGCTTTAGGGTGAAAAACTGGTCAGACCTGTGTACCAGGGCAGCTACAAATTAGTCAACACTAATGTGAAGTTTGGCCTAGAAGTCTGATTTCATCAGGAGAAAGATTAGGTGTTTCACAGTGTAACATGGAAATTTTGCAATATGGTTAGAGGTTCTACCCAAGGAACATCTGAAGTCTAATAATCTCTTAGTCTTATCATTGAATCATGACAAATTCAAGACAACTCCTGTTCATTTTCCCTATGTTTTCTAAAGAACCAAACAATTCATTTAAGACTGAACCTCTTGTATCAATGCCTCTGCATTTCCACAAATGTTTAATTCCATAAGTAAATGTAAGGAGCCTGCCCTTCAGTAATATTCTCTGGATCTTCCCAGTGTTTTGGCCGATCTTAGTTTTTAGGTATTGCTACAAGGAGCTCCTGAGAACGCATTTGGCCTGCTGGGCCTTTGCACTCAGGGAGTTTGCTCTGGCAATGGTCTTTTACAATAAAATTATAGATGTGTTTAAAACTCAAAGCCTGCAAACATTTATAAGCTTATAATTTGTAAGCTTATAACACTCCCAGAAAGAGTGTTTTGGAGAAATTAATGCATTATTAACAACTGTCAGAAAATCAGATCTGTAGTGTCCTCCCTGCCTGCTCTTTGGACATCTCTCTAATAGAAACGTGGGGTCTGAAGATACAAGTTACCAGGTCTGAGACACTGATGTCTGAAGAGACACTTTACTCGAAGAACTTTTTCCTTTTTTTTTTTTTTTTTTTTTTTTTTTG
>VWZN01005895.1:114339-132736 GCA_013396955.1 Regulus satrapa | reverse complement strand
TTCTTTTTTTTTTTTTTTTTTTTTTTTCGTGATATTGCCATTATTTTGGCACTGCTTTAGAAAAAGATGTGTGGATACACTTTTTTTAATGAACGCGGATTAATTTTCCTTGTCACACAAAAGGGAGTTGGTAACCCAATCACACAGGAAGAGAATAAATAACAGCCCTTGCCCCAGCGGAACAGAGGAATGAAGCTATATTTAAAGTGCAAGGAGGAAGAAATGGAATTTATTGTTCAGCTTCATACAGAGAGGTGGCTGACTCATAGGCCTGTGTGACTGACGGTACTTTCAGGCAACAGCAGGAGATAAATGATTAAGGAGAATAAAAAGTCAATTTATATTGACTAAAGAGGAAGCTAAAGAACAGCCATGACTACCCACATACTTCTGCATGTGCATGGCAACTTTCATCTGTTTTTATTGTATAGGCAGAAAGAAGCTGAGACCTCTGGCTAAGTCATAGCTCACCAATTTGAATCTATTTTATCACATGACAAGGAATTCCTTCATATTGAAATAGAAGATTTTTAACTGCAACAATAAGTCAGAAATGCACTGTGCACAAAACATACCTCACACTTTTGACTAATTTTGTAAAGTTTGTGCTGTTTACCAAAACTTGGGTAAGTAGGGAGGGTAACAGTAAGCTACTGATAAAATCAATAATTTTGGTGGTTTTTTTACTTATTCCATCCTTTTATTTGCTGAACATTCATGTTTATGAAATCTTGCCGAAAACTTGTGTGTCAGCTAGTAAAAATATGATAAATATAGAGATTTGCAGAAGTGTTCACTTTGGTCATGCCCCCTAACCTTTTAAAAGCTCTGGGCAGGAGAACTGAAAGAGGAAGGATTCTAAAAAGTGCTGAAGATGAAACAGGGATGAAGGAAGAGAGAAGCAGCACCCAGGCCCCAGTGGCACTGCACACCTTGGTTACAACACCCTGCAACAGAGAGCACACAGGTGATGCTCCTGGCAGCCTGGGGGTGCTGTGTATGCAGGGTGCAGGGCTCAGCAGCACTTTGCTCCAAAGAGGCAGCAGCAATCAGTGGTGGGGAAAATGCCACCTCGAACCTCTGACACAAGCCTTTCTAATAACCATCCTTCTAATGTGTGAACTTCCTTTCCAGCTTCTTTTCCTTCTTTGCAGTATTTTTTTTCCAGTCCTTTCTACTTTCTGTCTGACTGAGATTCCATCTTCACCAGGCAGATCACCTTAACCCTGCTACATTTAGTTTAGTGCAGCAAGACAAAACCTTGTCCCAAACAATCAGATCTAGATTGAAAAGGGGAAAAAAAAAAAAGGTTCCCATTAATTGTAGAGAGGAAAATAAGAGCAAAAATGCAAATGTGGTTCCTGGTTTGAATATCACAATTTGGATCATGTGCTCCTAAAGTTATCCAGATACAAAAGCTATATTTTGCTGCTTTTTCTGTGCCTTCCTCCTTTCCCTTCCTAACAGGGGGCTTTATTTTGATTTACAAGAAAGTATGATTCCATTTTAACTGTGAAATACAAAAGAAAATGTCTCAAACTATTTTTTTTTTTCACAGAAGAAGCATTAATTATGAGTCTAAAGAATACCGAGACAGGTTATTTCTTCTAAAATTTGGTATAATATAAAAAATATGGTAATATAAAATGGAACTACATAGAAATATGGCATACTGCGTTTTTTAATAAGTTTAATTAAACTCAACTAAACACTCCTTTAAAAACCCAAATTTCAAAGCTTTCTCTGTTTTCTGTTGCCCTTCCCCATATTTAACTTCCCTTTGTTGCCATTTTAGAAAAAGAAAATGCAATTTTACTTCTTACATAACTTAGTAAAAATCAAAGGGCCTTGCCACGTAAGATCAACTCCAGATTTCAAAGAAATAGTACAGCCATTTTCCATAAAATCATGTCACATCTTTAAAATAATTCTTGTTTTTCAAGCATAGGCAGCATATGCATGTGGGGAACTCCCATAAGGAACAGGAGAAGCAACCTGCGTGACTTAGGCTGGGACACATCCTCAGGCTTGCAGCTTGCCGAAACAAATGAGCTACAGAGTCATCAGACTGCTGTGAGTCACACAGAATCCCACTCTTGTGCAATTTGAATTGCAGGATCTCTTCTGACACTCACCGGGATGGTGACATGCCCCAGGTGGGGAATAACTGGTTCCCTCCAGGATGTGGGGTTAGCGCATCGATGACACAGCATCACCTGGCCAGGGTGCGAGTGTGCAACCACCTTGAGACAATGGAGTTGCTTCCTGGGTCGGAGGTGGATTCGTGCTTTGTCACCAGGCTGCCTGTTATCAGGGTTTCTACATTTCAGAAGAGTTCATTGGGCAATAAAAATGCTTGAAAGCTTTTCAGTTATTCACACTGCTGTTCCCATCCATGTGAAGGGAAGCAGTTTTGAGTTACACTCTCAAATAAGCTTCACAAGATTGCCTGAGAGATGTAGGAGGCTACATGTTTTGACTTTCTGTAGGAATCACTCACACAATGCATTTGAATGAAAGGTTGATTTTTCCACCTTAAATACAGACTAAGATTTCCATGATAAAACACGTTACACCTCTATCCTTGGTAAAGTAAAACAGTCTCATCATGTGTTGCACTAGTAATGATGCACGTTGTCAAGTTTCTCCAACATTTTTGCATCATTACATCCATTTTTGGGGTACTTGAAACCCAAGTAAACGCAGGAAGACGCTCCATGCCCTTTTTCCCCCTGTACTTTTTTGGGGTGACCACAGAGGAGGCAGGTACCAAAGGAGTGTGAGGAGAAGCAGACAGGGCAAAGAACCAGGGAAGCAGGTAGAAGATTCCTGGAGAAGGTCAGGGCAAAGGC
This sequence comes from Regulus satrapa, assembly GCA_013396955.1. NCBI lineage: Eukaryota > Metazoa > Chordata > Aves > Passeriformes > Regulidae > Regulus > Regulus satrapa. Next base: position 129,884 of record VWZN01005895.1, on the reverse strand, counting down.
CAGGGCCCCCAGAAGGACCAGCAGGGATGAGAAAAGTGAAGCCAAGCATGGGGACAGACAGCTGCCAAGGGACTGCCTCTTTTGTCATTTTCTACTCTTTCAGCATCTGACTTCAAGATAATTTTCTAGACAAAGTGCTGCACAAACCATAGGGTTTTTTCTCTCTTTCAGGTTTTCATCCATATAAGGTGAAAAGAATGATAAACCGTGATTAGTATCCCAAAATGTCTTCTGAAATGGCTCTAAAAAGAATATTGTGAATTAGTCAGATGGGTTCTCAGCCACACACTGCAGCCTCACTCTTAAATTTCAGTTGTATCTGTGCAGATCACCAATCTTCAGCACACTTGCTCAGATATAAAGCTTTGAAATTTGCTAAATAATTTGTTTTGGTACACAAAAAAAAACCAGAAACCCACTCAGATGGAGCACCATGACTTACTGAAGAGCTGACTGTGACCATATGCACTAAAAGGCTACTTCTGTCACACAAATTAGCAAATATGTCCCTGAATTCAGGCAGGATGTATCCTAGTCTTCTGCTGAGGGCCAGAATAAGGACGATATGTCATTAAAATGCCATTTAAATGCTATTTTAAAGGCACTAGTAAGACTCCTCTGCTCCTTCAATCTTTCCATGGGGATTAATTTGGTAAATGTAATTTTTATACCATTTACAAAGGAAAATTGTACTTTAAATTGAGCAAGTGGCACCATCTTGTGGGTGAAAAATGAAAGTGTATTGTCTTTAGCAAATGTTGGTTTTCACTTTTATTTCCCCACTCTTTTTTTTTCTTTTAGGTCCTCATAATTCTACAGAGTAGCCCTTTGAGTCTAAAATCTAGTCATTCTTTCAGAAGACTTTAGCACAAAGCTGAGATCTATTATGCAAAAAGTGCACAATGTTATTATTACATACCACACCACAATTTTTGAAAAATTCTTTTGAGGTCAGCTCCATTAAAAAAAAAAAAAATGGTTAGCTAAAACATGTTCATCAAGAAAATGATGCCTATATTTGCAGTGGCAATGTCTTACTCCAAGAAGTGAGTTAAAATTCTTCAAATCCACACGCAGAAGGTTTGTTTACATATATAAGCCTACAATTTAAGCCTCAATTAAATTATGCAAACTATATTTAAGCATTATATGTGGGTTTTCCTTTACTCATGAGTTTTTGGGACCATTAGTAAAGTTCCTGCAAGTTTAAAAGTAATAATATAGCTATGCAGCAATTTCCTTAAAAACTGATATCCCGGCCTTCACTGTCAGAACTTACAAGTTGCAGATCTTTTTTAAATACCTACATTTCTTCTTTTAAAGGACTAATTCGAATTGCCAGAAATCTACTGTACAGATGGGGGGAGGAAGGATATTGTAGAAGCTGAGCGTTAGCCGACTGCCTAATATGCAAACAGCTGTACAGCTATGAGTAAATGTGTAGTGCTCAAGCTTGTTTAAAGGCAATGTTTAATGATCATCATTACTGCCAGTCACCTCTGTGGGATTCACCTCTCTTTAGATATCACCAGTGCAAATGCCAATACCCAAACTGGTCACCAAAACTTGTTCTGAAGTCTCTAGGGAGCAAGAGTTGCTTTTAAGGTGCAGTTCACTTCATCCTGTATGAGATATCAGAAGTAGATCATCTGACTCATTTCCCTTCTCTGGTTATAAAGGGAAAATGATGTGATTAGCTTAGGTGCAGATAACTCCTGCAGTGATCTGCGCACAGTCAAATGAATCCAGCCTACTGTGCCTCATAGAAATAACGTTACCAAGATTTTTGGAGCCCTGTGGATGATATTTAATTCAGAACTCTAAATGACTTTATACAGAGAATCTTAAATATGTATTTCAAAAACAACCTCTAAAAATAAAAAACTAATTAAGAGCCATTAAAATACCTTAATATAGGACTACACATGCTGTGTCAGGAGGTTGGCACTATCCTTTGTGGTGAACCTACAAGGGGAACTATATATTATAGCACCAGGTGCTTTGCATTTAGAGGCACTTCCCATTGATTTTGCCTTTGCTAAGTATATGTAGAAAGTGGCATTAACAAAGGTTAATGTATGAAGTAACAATAAATGCTCTTTTAAATCACTGAAATACAATGACACCACTTAAAAATGAGGTAGGAAAAGAATATATATATATATATATATATATATATGTGTATGTATGTATGTATAAAGTTGTAAAGACAAATCATAAGAAAATGATTGCACAAAAGATTTTTTTAGCAAGAACATAATTACTTAGAAAGTAGGCAACACAGTTTAAAAGCATTTATAGCAAAACAGCCCAATTATTCAACTGATGAGAAAAGGTACCAGATCTGTGCAATAGACATAATGTGGGGAGATAAACTGTTCAATTACACATCCAATGTTTAGAGAAATTACCATTCCAAGCCCATTGGAATGCCCTCTAAGAAATAAGGAGTTTGCCTAGGCTCCCTGACTCCCTCTTTGTATGGAAGCAATTGCACAGACCAAAACCATTATGGAAATATTGCCTTAGGCAAGGCAAGAATCTGGTTGACCCTTTGGCCAGTTATTGAATTGAAGCTCTTTTGATGTTAGAGGCAGTCTGGCTCATCTAAATGCCAGCCACTCCACCCACCTTTTTATCTCCTGCTGTGCTTCTTCAGTAGAAAATGTCACCAAGATTAGAAACTGTTCCTGCACTATCCTGGGCCTGACAGCAAGCGTGAATGCCTTTCCCCAAATCTCTGCTCCTGCTACTAGCATCCCACCTTCACAGAATTAAGACAAGGGCATAATTTCAGTGGAAATCCTCTGAACATTAAACTTTGCCTCATCAATTTGAACAGAATTTTGAGAGCCTGAGAGAACACAGAGCCAGGTTTGTAATTGCAGAAAGCATTGCCACCGTGAGTTGGAATATTGATTACCATGCCAATTGTCATATTCTCTGCACTTCCTTGATCTGAGTGAACTAGAATGAACAACACCTTATAATAGTTTCTCTTTTTCAGTATTTTTTTGGGGGCAAAGTAAGAGATCACTAGAAAAACTGGAAACAAACATATTATATGAAAGGGAAGCCATCAGAAGATTTTTCCAGATTTATTTTCATCAATATTTAACAATCAAGAAAGATTTTTCTAACATTCTGATAAAAATATGGCACAAAGCAGAATAATTTGAAATTTCTTCATTCAATAATCATACATTTAAAAAACCTTAATACAGATGGTCAAGCTTCTGTACCTTTACTGTCTGTACTGAAACTAGAGAGGCTTTTTTTTTTTTTTTGCTAATAAACAAAAATGAGATTTCATAGAATAATCTATAATTTTAAGTCAGCAGTGGCTGAAAAGAGAATACAAAAGAGTTGCATACTAAGTTATGGCTGTTTTCAGGACTAGAAACATCCCCATACCTTTTATTAGTAAAAATATCATGTACCTCACTGCAGGTAAGACTACACACTGGAGAACCACTGGAGCCATGTTCGCAGTCCCTTTGAAGTCTCTTACATCTGTTGAACTCAACACGTACTCACTGCAGATCTCTTTAATTCATTGTGAATGTTTCCCACAGGAAAAGATTTACATGTATAGAACAACTGCTTACAGAACTCGCAAATATATCAGGACTTTGAGAGTGGGAGGCTTACCATATGACTTTGGATTATCTTGCATGACCAGCAGTGATTTCAAAAGTCCATGTGAAGAAGCAGAGCTGTTCAAAGCTTTCCAATAAAATGCATCTTGGAAATCCTGCCTGTCCTGAGGCCCCGGGCCATAACATCTCATCCAGACAGTAGAGCCACATTAAAAGTTCAGTTACAGACTTTGCTGCTGCAGAAGCTCCAGTATAAAATGCATTGAAAAAGGCCAAAACAAGTGATGCTCTACAAGATTATTGAAAGTAAATGGTTCTTCTCTTGGTAGTTTTTCTTTACCCAAATAGACAGGATGCATCCTTGTTGGAATAGAAGTGCAGGACAAAAACCTCAGTGATTATACATGTACAAATAATATATACATATATACACAAAATACATACATGCATATACATGCACAAATGCACCCATCTCTGAAATACATTGAGAATTTTAATGAAACCAACTGTAAATAGCCGTGCTGCTCTCTGGATGTGGGCTGGCATGAGATATGGAAGGACACAGACCAGTAAAGTGCCTCTTTTGCTGGAGGGAAAGAGGTTACAACTGGTGGGAAATTACTGCTTATCTTAGGAAGTATATTATGGTTGATTAATTTTATGGACTACCTTGGTTAATGGACTGTTTTGTTCCCAAATACTTTAAATCTCTCATTCCTGGCTCAGAAGAATGCGTTGAAACACAACTTACCTGTGTAGATTCTTTATTGGGTTTTGTTCCTTAGCTTGTTCAAACTTTTGGCATAACTTTAGCTATTCAGTTTTTCCAAGAGAAAAACATGTACAGCAAAGCACAAACACTGATGTTTTATTAGTAGCTGTTTTCAAGGGAGAAGAGAAAGTTGGAGCAGCTTATCACTAGCAGTAAACATTAATTTGCTATAAATAAACAGGAAATAACATGTAGAAGTGAATGCTGACAAAAATTATTGCTGCAAGACAGAAAACATTAGTAGTAACACTCTTGAACACTGGCAGGGCCTCACTGCATTTCTCTTTTGGCATTCCTGTCTTCTGAGAAGCACAGTGCTGAGCTGCATGGGGTTTGTGCTCACACATGTAGCTTGCAATCACCTTGCAATGCCCTTCCCCAGGAAGCTGCTATCAGTGCCAGATCTTAAGCAATCTAGAGGTTAAGAAGAAATAACATGCACAGCACCATGTGCCTGATCTGATGCCAGAAGGAACTATATTGGGAGTGGTGGTTTTTAAGCTCATGTAGCTGTGTAGACTTTGAGAACTGCTCTGAGAATTGCCACCACCGAGAAGCTTTCATATCCAAAAACTTCACCATGAGCCCAGCGCAGCAACCAGGGGCAGCTTCACAGAATGGTGATCACACACTGGCATTTATGAGTGCTCAGATTCAATCAGAACAGGGATGTTATGCATTTCCAAAATACCTGCTGGTGATGCCTTCTCTGTTGTACCAGATGTCCGGCATCTTCACATTTCCTCTTCTCAGCATTCTTCCTGTGCATCATTACAATATCATCAGTGATGTTTCTGTCTGGTTTTCTCCTTCATGTGTATGCTCAGCATCCCAAGTGGTTTGACTGGCATTACATTTGCCAATTATTTTAATTATGGGAAACAGTAATTTCCCCTAAGGTTTTTTGTTTATTTGGGTTTTTCTTGGGTTTTTTGTTGTAGTTTTTTGGTTGGTTGGTTGAGTTTTTTGGGGGGTTTTTTTTGTTTGTTTTTGTTTTTTGGGGTTTTTTGTGATGGGAGTGGTGTTTGAAATTTTTAATAATTTTGCACACATTTACATTTTTCACATATAGGCTACCCAGAGTTTATAGGGGGAAAATCAAAATTAAGCCAGATTGATAGGTATGGGAGACAAAGTTGATGAAACCGCAATATAAGTTTAGAGGACTTTTTTTTTCCTAAATTTTATACATTCAAAATTCAGGTCAGGAAGTACTGTGATAGTTATTTTCATTTTACTGAAATACTTGTCTCAAGTGATGTTTTCAAGAGCAAAATCCAAGACTGAAAGAAACCCAACAATTTTTTATTTATGTGGTTGTTGCTTTAATCCTGTGGGCAAACACCATTTAGATAATTGCTGCTGGCTGATGGACTCTGCACCATTAGATATCCTGTCCTCCTGATGGGATACTATGGGTATTCCAGCCAGGAAGATCCCAACCTTAGGGCTTCTCATAGCTACGTAAACTCTCTACAAGTCCTTCTCTCAGATACTGCACCTTAGAGCCCCCAAACCTAGTGGAAGAAATTTATCCATCAGCATTTATAGAAGTGTATTGTTTAATAGGATTGCATTTAAATTTCTGTAAAGATTGTCAATCCAATGCTCATGACTCACAATGGAAAATTCCTCCCACAGAGACTTTATTTAACCACTGACTTCTAGATTCAAAGAATGAGCAGTATACTGCATAGAGAGGTAATAAACTTTTCCTTCTTTTAAATTAACCAGCAATCAGTTCTGGCTTCAGAAGTTTTATTACTTTTTATTAAATGCAATGGAGATTGTCTGTTATTGGAAAATGCAAAATAGAATGAGAAAGCTTTTTTACCAGACCCATTACACATATTTTATCATGTATTTTCTATTCAAAGCAATTTCACTGCTGTAGACTAAACAGAGACTTAAATTAATATTTGACAGATTTTTTCAGAAGCTACTGTTCTTCAACAGACCCCCAAATCATTATTAGTTTTAGACAAGTTCAGACAGGAGGATTTAAAATTCTTTCCATAGCCACAATTTGGTTTATTATTACTTTTTAGATGGCAAGATATCTCAAAGACAAAGATGAACAGAAAAAATAAAGGTATTTTCTGAATTGAGTCCTGTCCTTTGGTGCTAAAAGCAACACTGTATAGTATCACTTTGTCTTGAGCTCCAGCCTTAAAGCAGTAAAATCTTTTTGTCCCCTCTTAATTCTGCTGGAGACACATTACAGACTGTCCTCAGAATTAGGAATCTGTAAATTTCTCTAGAAATGTATCTGTTATTAATTTCTAAACACTTTTCTGGAACTAACATAATCTTTTACTTTAAAAAAAATGTATTTCCTTCCTGTTGCTCATGAAGTCACTCACCACCTGAAAAATTACAATGCAGTCAGTGTTGATTGTTAAGAAATTACATGTAGGAACAGAAATTATATCAAGTCAACTTATACAACAATTATACCTATTCATTGATCAGGAAGAATACTATACTTAAAAATTTATATCTTTTCTTTGGTCTTCTGTAGTTTTGTTTTGCCATGATACCTCATCTCTTCTTGCCTATTCTCCCAGGCATGCTATCTGTCCTCTGAACCTCTTCCAATCTAAATTCTCTTCTAGGAAATGGAAAAAGAGAATCATACACATTATTCCTGAAAAGGTACTTTAGGGCCTTCCACAATGGCACTAATGCCTCCCTGGCTTTAGTGGGAATCTCTTAACAGAAGCCCCAGGGACCTGCATTCACCTTTCCAAGGTCACATTGCCAGGGCAACTGCCAACCACTCCTGAACCTCCCCTTCAGTCGTTCTCAATCCAGACACTTAAGCACTGCTGGTTTTACTACTCAGTTTCATCTCATTTCTACAACTCATCCTCAAAGCCACTGTGCTCTTTCTGTCTAATATTCTGATCCTCCTCATGTTTGAACACAATAAATAATGGATAAAGACAGCTCATACTGCAAAATTAAGCAGAATGCAGGTCATGGGTTGCATTATATTGAAATAAACCACACATGGTTATAGATTTTGGCAAATATCCTGTCTATTCAAGAACAATATTAAGAATTTAGTGAGTTATTATTTCAAAACACAAAAAAAAAAGCTATTTTTTAAAAACACAAGAGTGTAAATATGAATTGATTTTTGTCTTCTCTTCTGAAAGTTTAGAGTTTATGCATTTATTTTAGTCCATCTGCTTTACACCATTCCTTAGGCAAACACTGGGTTATTTCAGTTTGAAGGAAATGTCTGCATGACACAGGCCTGGATAATATTCTCCTTTCAGCCTTGACATTGCACATGGAGAGAGCTGCAGAAAGGAGAAGTATAAATTCAGTGCAGCAGTTGAATACACCTAAACCTGCTTTGGAGATTGGAGCTATTGATGCCTTAAGTTTTAGCATTCATATTTTCCAGATTCTGTACTGCATTTGTGTATAACTCTGAACTTCATATAAAGTGTTAGCAAGTTCTCTTCACAGGTTCGTTAAACAAAACAATCACTTCCCAGCCCGAGAACCAAGGACACCATTGCAGCTTCAGGCCCACAAAGTAAAACCAACAGCAAATTGAGGAGAGCAACTGGGAGGATGGGACTTCATAACCTGAGGCTGTAATCGGACAATTAACCCCCTTATGTAAATGGACCAAGGCTTATAAAAGTGTGAAAGCACGTGACCCGTTTCATCCACCTTGGGAGCCTCCAGCAAGCTCTTGTACTTCCCAAGGATTCAGTTATACTTGAACAGAGATTTTGGGTTACAGAACACCATAAAAATTAGAAGACCATTCATATTCCCACAGAGATATGCAACATTTATAACAATAAGCAACCTAGAAAAGCAAGTTAATATATTTCCTGTTACATTTTGGCAATCTAGATTACATTCACAAGCAGGAGTAGATAATAATTAAAAGCTGCCTCCTTCTGCCACTAAATGTTTCTCATGTTTTCTTGTCCTGATCACTTTAAGCAATAGAAATAAAACCACCTATCAAAAATATTTGTCATAATGTATCTTCATGGAAATAACCTTATATTGTCTGTATATGAAATACACCTCAGCCTACTGCAATGTGTAGGCAGAGTTAAAATAGCATTAAAATCTTACGGAGCCTTATTCCATTTGAATTGAACAAATTACTTTCTACCACAGTTAAAAACGGCCTAGCTTCTAGAAAGTTTAGTGAAAAATTAAACCCCCCCACCTTAAGCAAACACTACAGGCTATGCTTATGGAAAATTATCCTCACGTTAATCAGCTGCACATGCTGACAAACTTGTTCTTTTCTGGTTGCCTAGCTGTCTACCAACCTCTTCTGGCTCCCCGCCATGACCCCCGTGAAAGAGCTGCTATAGCAGTAGCAACTGTGTTCTCAGAAAGCCTTATTAGCTGTGCTGTAGGTTTCTAGTTATTGAACAGCAGCTCGTTGCACTTTAATTATTGTGAAATATTCAAGTATTTTAAATAAAAATGCTGGGTTTCACCTTTAAGTAGACATGAGAAAATTCAAGGTCAAGAAAGCTAACGGGACAAAACAGGTCAGGGTTACATGTTATGCTGTAGCAGAAAACACTACAAAACCAAATCTACATTTCAAAATGGTAGCTAGGATGGGGTCTGATATATATATTTTTTTTTTTTAATTTTTTTTTTAAACGTATGTAATGATAGGCTTGAAGAACTATGATACCTACAAATAAAAAAGTTGCACATCATATAAAATTGCCACATAGTATAGAAACTGAACTTAATATCACTACTTCAGGCTATAGCACACAGAATCAGTATTTACTAAAAGCTGGTTAGTTTTAGGAGGGGCACTGCTGTGGATGTTCTCCAAGTTTAACAGTTTCTCCCCAGATCAGCCACTGGGTGCTCATATGTGCTTAAAAGGCAATTGGGCACCAACACTATGCTATGCTGCACATACACCAGCATTTTAGTTACAAAAATAAAAGGTCAGGTAGATATGTTCTTATTGGACAACTTCTCCTTCAGGGAGAGTTGGTGAGCATGAGAAAAGTACATATCCACATAAAGCACTGACATAATTTGTATGTGCCATCCTAACCTACCATGGGAAGGGTCCTTAATTGAAAATAATAACAGGGTAGCCAGGAATGTACCAATTTAAATAACTTGTCTGTCTGTGATAAATTCCAGATATTCCTAAGGTTTTAAGGAAATTTAACTGTCTTTACTCACTAGAATGCAATCAAAACCAAAAAAAGTACTTTTAGACTTAATTCTCTCAGAGGTGAAGCAACAGACGACAGATTTTCTTATTGATGGATCATAGCACTGAGCAACAAAGTAGTTTTAAAAAAAAAATTGATAGCTTTCATCCACCTTCTCAAGAGAGTTTGAAGCATGTTCAATTTTGTTTTGTTCATATATGTTCAAACTCCTACAGCATACATTTGTTAAGCTTTTAGATTTTTCAAGTATATTTTCTTTTTCCTATAAAAACAATATAATTCACTGCACCAGTTGCTCTAGTTGGCCTGCAGCTTATATAAGTAACCTCCCCAAACACAAAAATCAGGCTGATCAAGATATGCATGTTCTCAATCCTGCTTTATGAAGTGGAGCCATACACCTGCAAGAACACTGATGCATAAAGACTGCTCTCTCTTTTCCCCCTCCTCCCCCCAAATATTTGCATTAACTGGCAAAACCTGCACAGAAACAAAACAATTAAAGAAGTACCAGAGACAGTAAGATGCAACAGAGCAGCCTGTCTGGACCCAAATCTGCCCTGTGACAGGATCTCAGTCTTTGGCCTCCTGGAAAGCAGCAGCAAGCAGAGCAGGACTGCCAGGACACGGCCAGCCCTGACAGACCACAGGGCTGCAGCAAGGATCTGCTGGTGTGAGCCCCACCACGACCTCAGTGGAGAGCAAAGGTGCAGTTCGTGCCTATTCCTTAAAGTTGTTATGTGCAACATAGAGAATTAAAGAAAAAAAATGTAAAGGGAACCTCCCCCCCTCCCCCCCCCAAACTATATAAAAGTTATTAAGCCATCCATCAGGATCAAAAAAGCAGTTGTTGCTAAATTGCATTACATATTTGCCAGTTGCTCATTGACCTGGTGGGAGTAAACTATTGACCTCAAGGCAGATTTTAGAGGGCAAGTATGCACTTTGTTCTTAGCACTTACAGTAAAAAGGGTGGATTTTGAATGCACTTGCTTGTGCTTCCCTCCCCTCAGTAAAGACGAGGCTTCCTGGTCAGAAGCACGCTGATCAGGGTGGGAGGTCAGTCACGCTGCAAATAAGAACTGACATTTCAAAGCCAGAGCAAGATTTTTGTTGTTAAGGAAATGTGCTCTAACAGCAGATCTTCAGATCACAGTAAGGAAAGGACATGTTTCTCTTTTGCTTTTTTTTTTTAACTGATGAAGTTATTGAGCTCCATGGTGGCTGACTAATGGCTGAAGGGGGACTTCATTACATTGAATTTCAAAATTGTCAGGAAACTTACAAGAAGGAATAAATATTCCCTTTAATCCCTGCAAATAAAACAAGATTAACTTATTTACTCAACTCATGGTTATTGCTGAGTGTAAAATTCAAGAAGTCATACCCTTACTGAGTTATAAACCAAGCAAAGTAACTAGAAATAGTATTTCAACAAACCCTGTGCCATACAATTTTGAGGATGAGCTCTAATGCCAGGCTAGATACTACCTGGGCTGGGGAAATAAAAATGTTTTCCTCTAATTTGCAGAGCAGCTACAGAACTGTTGCACAGTTGCTGCAGGCAAAGATCAATAAGCAAGAGAAGTGAGAGGACACTTCAAATTCCAGTATGTTTTTGGGCTTCCTCACAGTCTTGAAAAGGAGAGCAATATAGTCTGATGCATCAGGCCACAAAGGAATTGCTGAGAAGCTTTTGAAAAGAGCTAGATATCCCCATAACTCAAAGGTACAATTCTATATCCAAAGCAAAACCAACCTTATCCTTTGAGTAAAATGGAAAGGCACAAATTACTTTTCTTCAAGTAAGAAGTCTGATGTCAAAAATGAGGGCTAGAAAAGATACAAACAAATGACATATACAATGGGCAGTACAGGAAGAAAAAGTTCTAGCTGGCACCTAAGACAGGATTCGTGCAAGAAATGAAAGAACTTATTGTACCACAGCACTGGTTCTCAGGCTGCAGCCTGCTCACTCTTGCGGCAAGGACACTCTGCTGCACAGCCTGCCCACCAAGGGGGAGGCTGCTTCCTACTGACACACTTCCACATCCACATGGAATCAGCAGAGGCTTTACTGACCCGTTAAAATAAAACTTAACTGTCATCTGTGGCAACTTTTGTTGCTAAATGTCATGTCATTCTGTTATTGAAAACTACAGCACACAAATTCAACACAGAGAAAATAAAAAACCGTGGGTTTGATCCTCTTTCTGCCACACAACTCCTCACCTGAAACAGAAAATGCAAAATTTCTGAGAAAGGAAATGCAGTGACTGAATCTGAAATTAACCCTAACTTAACAGATGATTCAGTTACCTCCACAGGTACCTCTCAGGGCTGCCATTCCTCAACCTCTAAAAGCCTCAGAACACAGAGTTGAAGTGAATGAGGCTATTACCAGTAAAATAACTAATATGTTATTTATCATTGATTCAGTAACAGTGCAAACCCAGTCCTCTTCAACGGGCTCTCCGTTGAGAAAAATATTATTTACTCAAAAAAGAGAACTTGTGCACTCACAGCTGCAAACCCACTTCCAGCCCCAAAGACAGTTCCTCATTTTCAGTTACCACAAGCAGTTTCACAGTGAGCAGACTGGTGTTCTCTACAGGGCCATCCAAAAAAGGTATTGAGGGAAAGCAGCTTGCTTTGCTTTTGCTCATTCCCAGGCTGCCCTGCTGACATACTCCTCCTGTGTGGTCACAGTAATCATATGTCCTCACTCCTATCTCCCCCCAGCCACGCTCTCGCGGTCGCTGCAGCAAGGTTTGCACTTGTCCCAGACCGTTCCACTTGTCACTGCAAATAACATGAGATGCAAGAGATGGTAGGAATTTTTTTCCCCACGGAAAGGCATATTCTCCATTACCCTTGCTTGTTCTTTGGTGTAATCAACTGTCTCTTAATTTTATGGAAAGTCAGAAAACCAAACAGACCTAAAACCAGGACTGTGAGAAGATCAAGACTTGGGAGATGCAGTGATGCTACTAAAAAAAATACATCAGTGGATAAATAATTTTTTTTCACTTATATAGTTCAGTCTTTAATAAAATCTTGAAGGTATGATTCGTAACACCAGAAAAATGAACTTCAGGTAGAAAGTTTTCCTCACATTCTTATTCCATTTTCAATTGTAGAATGTTACTTCTGAAATCGTGTGAATATTTAAACTGTGAAACACAAAGTATAAACTATTACTGTAGGGGTTCACATTTAAAGACAAAATTCAATTTTCTTTCAATTTTAACTCAGACAAGGATAATAAAATTTCTTTATTAAATAAGCATTTTTAATATAGACCTTTAAAATCATGACACTTGCATATATTGGTATACATTATGCAATTTCTAATGCATTTCAGTACCTTGGTGCTATGAGCTGGTATACTGTAATGGAAAAATATGAAAGAAGAGCAGCTTCCCAAGAAGCTCACAGACATCAGCAACGGGTAACACAATTTGAACCCCAAGGAGCGCAGTGAGAAATTCAGAGGACAGCCTCCAAGAAACAGCAATTGCCCCAAGTCAGCAAGGGCACTCCTATGCCTTCAAAATACAGACAGGCCACTCTTCTTGGTGGCTGTCCTTGGGAGAACTTTGCTTCAGATTGGATGCTTTATGCAGAAACAGCAGGTTTTTGCTGAAATTACTGCAAACATAAACATATGAAAGGCAAAAATCTATTTTTCAGTGGATCCCTTGGATGTATTGACAGAAATTGCTATTTCCCCTTCCCTTCAGCACTCACTGCTTAGCCATGATATGAAAACAGAAACAGCTTTTGAATAATTAATGAAACACAGGGATTGGAAATAGACCTATTTTCTTCCTTTCCCTGCCTCCCCGTATTAAAAAAAAAGCAAACAAAATCCTGACAATAGAGCCTGAAGGTTAAAAGGCCCTTAACAATAACTACCAGCCAGCAGGCCTGAAAAGAGCAGTATGAAGCACAATGCATCACCTGTAACACCCAGGCAGTATGGCAAGATCTACACAGGAACACACATCAAAAGCTTTTAGAGATAAAAAATAATCAAGGAATGTGATTAGAAGATAAGGACAGTGACAGCATATACCCATTGAAGGTGTACTATATTTCTTGTTATTTACACCACCAGCAAGAGAGGCAAGTCAATTTCCCCAAAATGGCTTCAGCAATATAATAATTGTTTGGTTTATGAAATGAAAAAACCCCAAATGAACAAACCTCATAAAAATAAAACCGACAAAAAAAAAAAAAAATCCCACAAAACATGATCTTGTAAAGTGCTTCCAAGTGTTTTGTCTTTTCACATACATTCGCAGTCAAAGAAATGCTGTCAATATTCTATAGCTAAAGCATTTCCCATTCCACTAAAATACACACATGCTTACACAGAAAGTGTGTACTGTACAATAAGTGTGTAAGACTGAAGAACCTAGGATTGCTGAGAAGTCCTTCGGAAGCACTTGGCTCCTACTGGTTTTCCTTTACAGTAAGACTCAAGTCACTTTTGAGAGACCTGCAGATTGAAGAGCCCTGCGTATGCATGCATTTCAAAGTACTTCTATGGTGTAAAATCAGGGTTTTCTTCCATATTCTCCCTTCCTCACACTTTCAGACCCAGTTATAAGCTCTTAAGTACAGGCAACAGGGCCTGTAAGAAGAGCAGAGGGGGCTGCCATCTTGTCCCTGCCTGGTCTTTTGAAAGATACAAAGTTAGTACAGCATCATATAAAGACTCGTGTTCCCAGGTGGTTCTCCTGTCTTCCCTGGTTTGTTTCCTCTTGTACCTCTTCAGTTCTTCTCTACAATGTACAGTAAATTTAATTACAGTGGGGGACTTTCCACCTTTCACCTAGAACCTTCTACACAGACAATTAATTTATCAGAGGATGAGACACACTCTTCACCTAAACCCACAGAAAACTAGCGAGGTTCTCACTTTGATATCTGTTTTTCACCCACGTGAGAACCATGAACGTTTCTTCCGTGCAGCTGAAAGCTGAGTATAAGCAGCAGTGCTTTGGGGTCTTTGGGTTTTGAAATGCCTTTAACCTTCATCGCAGCTGGTTGCTGTCACACGGAGAGAAGCAGGGCGAAGAGAAATCTGGCTGACAAAGGCTGTCGATTGTATGAGCGATTTCTCCTCGGCAGCTGGCCCCTGGAGAGCGTGAAATACCTACTATTCACCTCCGAGTGTGGCAGGGGCGTTTGGCCGGGGCTGGCTGACACCCCCGCCCGGCCTCCCCGCTGGCCGCGCACTGTGACAGCCCGGCTGGGCCACCTGCGCGGGCAACACGCCTCCTTTCTGCCACAAAACTGGAAGAGACTTTCGGCTTACAAATTACACCGGGCTCCACTGACAGCTGGAGGGCTTCCAGCACACGCTGCTTTCCGCATCCCCCGCGCTCAGCGATGTTCTTGGGGCCCCTTCGCGCTCCGGGCGATTCCC
The DNA here is from genome assembly GCA_013396955.1 of Regulus satrapa. Taxonomy (NCBI): domain Eukaryota; kingdom Metazoa; phylum Chordata; class Aves; order Passeriformes; family Regulidae; genus Regulus; species Regulus satrapa. The sequence goes on along the minus strand of VWZN01005895.1, from coordinate 114,875 downwards.
TCCCCCGGGCTCTCCACAACCTCGGCACTGCCCCCCACGTTCCCACGGCCCCGGGACAGCGGCCGCGTCCCTACGGTGGCGACAGCTCCTCCTTTTCGTCATCCTTTGGTCTTTCTTCTTCTTCTTCGCGCTCTGATCTCCCTCCCCCTCCTCTGCCCTGGCCCGGCTCCGCCCGGCCCGGCAGGTACTGAGGGGGCGGGCGCGGGAGGCGACGCCCTCGCCTCCCTCCTACCCCCCCCTCGCACAGCTCATGGTCGCGGCGGCCGCGCGCTCGCCAGGCTCCCCCTTGNGCCCCGGGACAGCGGCCGCGTCCCTACGGTGGCGACAGCTCCTCTTTTTCGTCATCTTTTGGTCTTTCTTCTTCTTCTTCGCGCTCTGATCTCCCTCCCCCTCCTCTGCCCTGGCCCGGCCCCGCCCGGCCCGGCAGGTACTGAGGGGGCGGGCGCGGGAGGCGACGCCCTCGCCTCCCTCCTACCCCCCCCTCGCACAGCTCATGGTCGCGGCGGCCGCGCGCTCGCCAGGCTCCCCCTTGGCTG
>VWZN01005895.1:81909-114089 GCA_013396955.1 Regulus satrapa | reverse complement strand
AGCCGCCGAGCCCGGCCTTCCCTGCCTTCGGAACCGGGCGGCTCCCAAACCGCCTTGGGCACCGGTGTGGGCGCCGTGCTTCGGCGCCTCGCTGCCCCTCGGCGTATGGAGCCGGCGGGGCTCCCGCTGCCCGCTGCCCACCCGGGCGCTGCGGGGGAGCGGCCGCGAAGGAGCGGCCGCGGGGCTCGGGCGTTAAAAGTTCCTCTGCTCGACGGGGCTGGGACGGACCCCAGGTGCCCCAGCGGTACAACAAAGCAGTGTTGGACCAAGTTGTAGGAGGGCTCGTATCAGTGCTAGGCCTGCCTTGGGTTTGGTCTGTACTTTTTGTAGCCTGAACAACAGGTTCGTGTACTCAAAATACTGCATATTTTTCTGTTTCTATATCAGTAAGTTCGGTTTCAGAATACCTTCTTGCGTGTAACGTAAAGCTGTACTGAATCTACTTATCTGTGTTAAAGTTTGAAAGCTTCAAAAGATAGCCGCTTTTATTGTAAAAATAAACTGCTTTTTTAAAAATCGTATTTTACAGAGCAGTTACTGTTCCGGTGCATTGCGTCCAGTATCTAAAATACAGTTAGGCATTTGCTGTAAAGCTGTGGAGGATGTTTCATGAACTTAAAACTGTGACTTAAAGCAGGATATCCGTGTAGTCATACTGATTCCACAGAGCTCTCTGGACTTTGAAATGGTATTGTTGATCAAACTTACTGCTGGGAGGAAAACATAAGATGCAGCAACCGAACAGGAAGTAGAGAATATTTACATTGGAGAGGGGGGCGGGTTAGAGAAGATGTTGTGTTAGTAACTAAGTTGTGTATCAGAAGGTATGACCCTAAAGTATATGTTTTGAAAAGTATAGATTTGTAGAAATGCCTCAGTTAATTTCAGGCAGCGTTTCATATCTTCAGCTTCTTTGCTAAGAAAGAAAAAAGCCAGTATCACCTTCTTTCTAAATATCAAAAAATAGTGCATGAATTCATGTGTAAATTGATAACCGGTTTGCTTTTCTATAACTTGATTTTTTTTTTTCTTGTCAGATGAACGCACTTTTAATTTCTGTTATACTCAGCTGTAAAACTCACCTAGTTAGGCTCCCAACTTCTCTGCGTAAATAGTATGTTGAAAGCAGATTGGAGGTAAATATCCTCACAGGGGCTGGATGTCAAGGGATTTATGACTTGCTTGAAATTGCACATTCTTCTGATTTACACTGAATATTGGATGACTTTCAAGTTGAGGTTCTTATAATTGTGGTCTGTTGTTTCCCCTTTTCCCCAGCCCTTTATGCTCCCTGAGTTAACCATAGGCTTATTTCAGTGGAGTTTAGGGTCTCTGCTCAATCTTGAGGACTTGAGCATTGAAGATCTAGAGGTATTTAACCAGGCTTTTAGAGGTATTTAACCAGCTTACTGTGTGGAGTGAGGCAGAAATTCAGAAACAAGTGACCAGATTGAATATTTTGTCCTTTGGAGGTCATTATCGTAAGCAGAGACTTGGAGTGAGAAGCTGGAGATGGTAACTGCCTTGGCTGTCTCACTGGAAGCCACAGCATCTCTTGGAGCCCAGTAGGACTCTCGGGACTCTTGACCTTCTAGCCCGACTCAGCATGCTGTGCTGATAAATGTCTTTTTCGCTGTAATGTTCATGATATTTGATCTCATAATATCCACGTTTGAATTACTCATTAATGAAGTTCCAGACTGTGAAGTGCTGCTTTTTAAGAACGGAAATTTTTGTGAGTTCTGTAGGATGCTAAATGCTTGCTCTTGAAATCACCTGAAATACCTGGGCTGCATTGCTGCTGCAGGTGGTGTTTCTGTCACTCTGGGGCATGGAGAGGCTACTAGCCACATTGACTTAATTTTAGGTTTTGTTTGACTAGACCTCGTGCTTAGATCACTACTGTAATGAACACCAGAGGAAAGTTGAAATATTAAACTATGCTCCTAAGATACTCTATATAGTAATAAATGTATAGAGTTCTTAATGGACACCACAGTGCTGTTGTCAGGCCTGAAGAACTTAGTTAAGAAAACCTGTGGTGCCCTGAATCAGATTTATTTCAGTCTTTCCTTCGTTTCTGACTGGTAACAAGGTGGCTGTTTTGAAATAACATTGAAGATTCAACGATCTGATTTTTGTTCTGTGGAAAAGCAAAGGAATTTATCAGGCAGTATAACTTCGAGTGAGTACTCACAGTGTGTGAACTCAGAAATGAGCATAGTTCCAATGGCATCTAAGTAATGATGCCTGATAGAAAAATTTCCTGTGAGTGGGGGAAATGGTGAAGAGCCGTCACTCTGTGTGTTGCTGAGTTTTATACCATTTTACAGACTACTGCTGGTACTTCAAGAAACTCATTAGTAAGCAAGTATACATACAGAGGGTAATTGATTTTTTTTTTCTAGTCTTCTTTCCCCCTCCACTTACTGAGCTGTAAAATGTTTATCTGAATCTATAAGCAATTAAAATACCTTTGCCCATGACAGATCATGCTTTCAAAATGAAGCCACTGGTTAATAGTCAAAGCTGTGGCTATAATTAATATGGCTGAAATATGAATCTAGATGTAGAACTACTTAAAGAATATATCCAGTGCAAGCCCTTTAGGACTTCCATTATTTAGGCATGTAACTAATTTTCATTCAGGTTTGTGACCTTTGTTGCCTAGGTCAGGGGTAAAATTTGCTATCTGTAAAAAGTTTTCAATAACTTTTTAATACTAATGTAGAAATAAAATTTTATTGTATACTAAGGGGAGCTACAAGATTAGTTTTGTGCATATTATTTTTTTTTTTGTGGTTGTGCTCAACATAGACGTTTCTGTGGAAGTTCTGGTTAGCTACAACTCATTAAATAACGATGAGTTTTATAAGAAAAAGTAAATGCTAGGTGTCCCTTTTACAATCTGTAATAAAGAAGTAACTTTCATAATATGCGTGATTAATATTGGTCTGAGATGTCAGTAATGAAAAAGTAGTTTATTCTGTAGAAATAACTTTTGAGAGACCTTAGGAAAAAAAACAAAAAAAACCATGAGAAGTATGTACTTGGTAGCATTAGAAGCAGGTAAAATGGAGTATGGATATTTTATGCTGCTTAGAAGTGGGACTAAGCACTTGGATAAGCTGTAACAAATAAGGCTGGGAATATGTTATTCTTTGCAAGAACTTGCCATGGTTCATATGGTAAACAGGAACTGGTGAAGGATACAGAAAAAGAAGTGACACAGCAGTATGCTAAGAAAGTTGTTTTGGCTGCTTTTGAAAGTGCATGTGACCAGAATAAGTTTGTATATCAGAGCCAAAGAACAAATTGCAGTAATAGCTGAGATAAAACAAAATAAAACCTTGAATGGCGGTTATAGCTCTTAATTGATAAGAATTAAATGTTTTATCAAGAAGGGACTTGTATGATTACTTGTGCTTATGGAAACAGCATGCAGTAAGACTTGAAGGTTGACTACAGGTCTAAGTAATGGGCGACTTCATGTATCTGAGAAGTGTTGGGGCTCCTCGGTTTGAATCTGTCCATCCAAAAAACATCAGTATTGCAGTTTTAAAAAGTACTTATCCCTTGTGCAAGTAGGGAGAACCGAGTCATTAATTCAGTGGTGATTATCTCATTTCTGCATTTGTTTTTAAATGAGATGTGGAGGGAGAAGATAAAGTCTAAAGGATGGGGTCTTGTCGAACAGGAAAGTTTTGAGAATTACGCCTGGATTTCCTTTGAGATTTGCCCTGTACTACAAAAGACATGTAGCATCTTTAGACACCTCACTAGTATCCACTAGAGTGAGTTCCCTGAAAAACTTATCAGTGATAATCTTCCATTCTAGAGGGATTGACAGTGTGGTTTTGACAGTTCTGTTCAACCAAACCTGTGCCTAGAAAACTGATTTTCACAGTAATGGATCATATAATATTCTGTAGAGCACGTGGTACAACCGTCATCCTTATCATAGTGTGTCTCTCATGCTCATTTTCCTCACAGCTTGCCGTTAATGTCTTTACAGCTACATCTCTCCTGGACTTTCTTGTACCTCATGTGCTAGACAAATCGTGTCTTGGTATGAGGAGTGAGTCCTGCTGCAAGTTTCCATCACTGTGTGTCTGTAGTGAAGCATGATGTATTGCTGAATGAAGGGTGGTCTACTAAGATAGACCTGGAACCTGTACCTCACTCTGTTAAGGCCCTCAGCATTATTGCGTTCTCTTCTGAGCGTCTTTGTAGATCTATTTTGTCTGTTTTGGAGGCAGTCAAGTGCTCAATGTCTCTCAGCATCTCTGCGGTTATTCAGATGGTCAGTTATGCCACTCATGCTCCTGGTAAGTGCTCTGGAATCCTATGGTATACATACACAACAGGATGAGAACAATTTATAGTCACAAGATGTTGTGTTGCAGCTTACTGTTTTTTTACAGCTAAGAATCATGTTGAGGAATTTAGAAGAGGACAAAGTTTTAATGTAGGATTTGGATGAACAGTCAAGTTTTGACTGCAAGTTTTCCATCCGATGTCCAGATAGCCCTTGCTTAGGAGAACACCCAAAGAAGAGGTTGGTTCTTGTTAGAAAATAAAGATTGAGTTTTCTATTTCATGCAAATTTGTAAATGTAATGACTACTTTGTTCTTCCTTTAATGCAAAATTGATGTGATTTCTTGGTGTTATCAACTTGTAAATATTGGTTTGAACTTTTTATCACTAGAATGTTTTTCTCTCTGGTTATTTCTTCTGGGGTTCTTAAAGATTTAGTCCTTGCTCAATTTGTTGCAACTGAAGAGTAAGAGTGTAAGATCCATCTCACAAGAACCATGCAGTTTTGGGCTAAAAGCCATGACAATAAGGAATGCTCTAATTTTAATCTTTAATTTTTAGAATTCTTTTTTTTTAAAGGAATTCTGGTACTTCTGTCTGAAAAACCTCACCTGTTTTTTCTTCAGAGCTTCCCATGACCCTTATTGCTCTACGTTTAATAGTGCCAACATTAAGAAGTCATCTACCGTTTTCATTTGTAGTGGCTGCAGGTGCCAGCAGTGGCAGCAATTGCCACTGGCAGCTTGTAGCTTAGCACTGGAAAGGGTGGAGCATTGAAGATACCTGTATGTGATGACTCAGGGCCACCTAGGAACTTTGGACTAGTTCATTAACCAATGTGAAAAAAGGCCCATCCTGTCATTGACCTTTTTATAGGCAGAACTGTCTGCAGAGTGGATGGGGCTTGTGGAGCTCTAAATGCTCCTTCTGCTGAGAAAATTTGCTGTTGACTTGAAACTGTGTGGTAAGATTTACAGCGTCCTCTCCTCCAGTGAGCGTGTTTCATAGGCTTGTCTCTTGAGGGATCTTTATAGTACAGAAATAAAACTTAGTATACAGGAGACTTATGGTTTCATTACCTAATACCTAGATAATAAAATACAGGAAGTAACGAAAACATGTCACAAGCACTAGACAGAGTTGCTTATTGGTATGTTAGGGTACAGTTTCCTGAAGAAAGGCTGACATTGTGTCACTTAGCACAGAGGGTGTCTTATTTTTTTTATTGGCTAGTTTGTTTTCTTCGTAACAGTAAATCTTGCAAAGTGGATTTAGTGGAACTAGAAGTGTATCTTCATTGGTGGTTTTAAGCTGCCCACTCTACTGGGACATGACTCAAATGTTGTAGGAGATAATTTAGTTTCTCAGGGTATTTGCTTGGGTACTCTGCCACCCACATTATCGGTTGTGGCTTCCATACATGTTGTTGATGCCTGGATATCCAATAAAATGGGAACAACAGGTGTGTGTTTACCTTCAAGAGCAATTGTAGTTAAACGTGAAGATCCTGAAGTGTACTGTAATCATCACATGACAGGAACAGTTTTCTAGAAGGCCCAAATAGAAAAAGAAAAGATGCAGTTCAAACAGTCATGGGGACACTTTCTTAAAAGGCTGCTCACTTGCTAAATTTGTAAAATTTAGTAGTGTTTTCTCAGACGCTTCTGAGTTAAAGGTAGACAGTTTTGTTGACACTTCTTTGTGCAGTAAATGACACTTTAGGCATCTCAAATTAGAATGTCTGTGTTAAGAATATATGATTCTGAAATAAGTTCATTAAATGAATTACTCAATTCCTGTAGACATAATGTTCTGTAGGGATGATCATTGCTGGCAAGGAAACTGTTGCTGTAGAGCTCTACAACACATTTGCAGATTGCTTCTCACTTTAGGCAGTTGCTTTCATACATGCATCCCCACCTTGGTGAGGCTGTTTTCCCTCTACTGTTTATTTAGCTGTCCTTAAAATCCTCACTCTTAAGGCAGCATTTTCTTTTTAGGTTTACTGAGAAACAGTGTTAATACATTTTTCAGTTCTTCAGTGTGTCTAGCTTAAAGCTGAAAGATAGCACTAAGGTTGTAAGTGTTTCCATTCCTGTAAGACAGTTTCACACACCATTTTCCCCTGCAGAGCTTCGTGTAATTCAGAATTTCCCCGAATTCATCTCCTTTCCCTTCAACGCATATGTGTTATTTTGCCTTTATCTCCCCTTCGTCATTAGCCACTATGCAGCATCAGGGTGGTGTATTTAGTGAGCACAGATATACTCCCATATAAACATGTTCTCCATGTGAAGGTACTGTCCCTGCAATTTGAGAAACATCGACCTAGCGAAAGAAAGTGTGACCTTTGTTGCCTTCTTGAACACCTAAGAAAACTGCTTTTCACTATTTGAACTGTCAGTTATGCAATAATAACTCTTGCCTCTGGGATTGCAAATCCTTTTAAAAAATGCATTTATTTCAAGTATTACTGATGATAATGGCTTTCTCAAAAGTTAGCCAGCACTTGCTGAGATTAAGTAACAAACCCTAGTACTTGTCTTGCTGTCTAGGCTGAAGAACAAGAATATTTGAAACTGGGAATTTGGCAGTAAATTTTAAATGTTTTCTTCCCTTTCAAAGTGACAGCAAATTTACCTGTGTGTGATTTGTGGATAAGAAATTAGTATTAATTTGCTGTGTTCATATTTTTCTGTGTTGGGGATAATGAAAAGTGAGAATTCTTTTTTTTTTCTTTTTTTTTTTTTTTAACAACCTCCTTAGTACATTTTATAACATAAGCAGTAATTTATTGACTTTTAAAAGCATTTTCTATTTTAGAAATCCATTTAACCACTATTTCTTCTGTAAGCCCCATCCTGCTGATGTGCCTTGAAGTCCTGCATAGTGACCTCTGCCCTCCCTCATGTCTCTGCTTTCATCATGTTCTCCTTGTACTCACTTAACATACATACTCCTTTTGTGATTTTAGTAAGTTTTCTGTCCTGAACCAGTAACAGGGTTTCCTCCTTTCCTGTTTTCCTCTTGCACCTCAATGCTTCCAGGCCCTCTTTTTTCTCTTCAGTTCCTACATCCATAATCTGCACAAAGATCTCCAGGTAGGACGGACTCTCTTCCTCACCATTCTCCCCTCCACTCCCTTAATCTTCCTCCTCAGTTCCTCAGCTGCTTAGTTCTTGAGGATGAAGAAAGGAGGGTCTGATTTGTGTCTCATCAGATTGTACCCATGCCAGGGCTGGGGTAGACATGGCATGTATTGCAGCTCAGCAGAGCCCTGCACAAGGAAAGTCATGAGGAGAGGAGGCAGCGTCTATGCCAGGCAGCTGTTTGCTGCTGCAAACATGGAGTACACTTGAGCCTGAGACCTGGCCATTGCACACTTCTCACCTCCGTTTGTCTTACTAGCCACAGTCATTGTTAATGCTGTTATTGGGAAGAGAACTTTTAGTAGATACGAGAAGGGTACACAAAACTTGGAGTATGGTATTCCTCAGGCCTCTTGCACTGCTCCACCCTTCACTGCTGCTTCTCCAGGCAGGACCAGACTCTCCAGTTTGTAAGCTGCTATATTAAGAAACTGGATACTGGAAGATACAGCTTCAGCAACTCTACAGGCTCAGATTTGAAACCACAGAATTGCTTAGTCCAGCTTCGACTGAACTGTAAGTTATTTCCTGCTCCTCTAACCATGTGACAGCTCTCTCTGAGCACAGCTAAGATGTGGTCATTCTTTCTAAGTAGACATTTTTTCCCTTTACTCCCCCTCAGTCAGCCAAAGCAAACAGAAACATCACTTGGCTTATGACAGTAAATATACACAAAGGCATCCAAATAAGCTCCTCTCTGTAAAACTGTGCTTGATTTTTGTGGTTAACTGAAAAGAGGAAGAAAACTATGAACATCCTGTAGTGGTGTGTGTTCTGTGCAATACCACAGACAAAAGCTTCCCCTTGCGTTTGCAGAGAAGGAAGCAGTAGTTTTTAACAAATTAAACACAGGCCTATTTTTTTCTTCATTTGCTTTAGGTTTTAGTTAAGAGTTAGTTAGTTTAGGTTTAGTTAAGAGAAATTAATTTTATAACTGGACGTGCTTTTATTGACATTTATATTTTTAGCAACGATAAAAATTTCTAAAAATTCAGGGTTTGGGCTTAATTTTGTGCCATGTTATGCCGTGTATACTGAGCCAGTATTTTTTAGCCATACAATAGATGTTGTAATTTTGACATTTCTTAAACAATGTTGGCCTCTGTGTTACACTGTGCTGTTAGCACTGTGCTCTGTGTAGCTGGAACTTAAAAACCTTTTATAGCTTTAAATGTAAAGTGTGATTGGAACCGAAAATGCTGATTGTACTTGATGTCTAGAACTCAATAGTGATTCAGCACACCATTTCTTTATTTAAAAAAAAAAAAAAGTTTTGTCTTTAAGGGATTTGTCCATATCATATTCAGGTGTCAGTATTTCTGTACCTGAGAGACCAATAGTACAACTGTTGTCTCTGCTCAGAGCATGCCCTTCCTTGCTTTAGTTCAAGCATCTAGATGTGACATACCTATAGTTGTGTTACACTTTTGTTTGATAGGATGCATGGAGACAGATTTGGTGCTAAATGTTTTGCTGGGATATGTAGATCTCACTTCATGTCATAGTTTTAACTTCATCTTTCGTGTCATTTAGGAGGTCATGCTTTGAATGCTTCAGTTCGTCATTGAGGCTTTTCCTTTGAACTCCTGGTCTTTTCTGTCTGTAAATGACCAATCCTGTTTATTTCTCTGTCTTCTTCTCACATTGTTTATGGAATTTGTTTATCAAAAAGTAAGTGTTCATGCTGCTGCTCCAGGCTTCACACTGTGTTACCAAGGAGTCCATGTCTCACGCTGGCCGTACCTGTCTGGACCATACCTTTATGTCACTGATAACATTTAAGCTTGGTGGCAGAAGGATGCATCTTGTCCTTTTTCTCACCTCTGGTCTGTCAGCCAGCTGTGCTAACAAACTGATGTCTAACAAACCTAAATGGGGCAGTACTCAGGCAAAACTCAGGCACTGTTTTGTGACCATCCATGGTGTGTTCAATTTGTTGTTGTGCTTCCTGGCACAGTTTTGAGTGCTAGCCTAGTAGCTGCTCAAATTAGTATGAGTGTGGTTTTGAGATCAGAATTGTGTAAGCAGCTCCTGGTTCATCAGTATGGGGTAGAGCCATCGTTACCCAGTCAGCATTGGGTTGGGAAGAGAGTTTATCCCTCTGTGCATATATGCATTCTGCAGCATTTCTGGTCATACCCAGAAAGTGGCCTACGTCTTAGTAACTCATATCCACAAAACAGGGAAATCTGCGAGGAGACAAAAGCAGTTCTGGGGATGGGGAGATGTGAGCTGTGCATGTAGGTCACAGAATAGGGGTCAGCTCTGCTGCTGTGCACATAACTGTCTGCTTTGACATCAAGTTCAAGCCAAACCTGGTTTTCCTGCCAGCAGCAAAATTCAGTGTTGTCTTTCTGCTCCTAGAAATTGCTTTTGGAAATCTGAGAAAATGCAGGTGCCTAGAAGTTTACAGCAGACAAAAGTGGTGCCTGTGCATGTAATCGCCTGCTGCAGTAGACAAATTATTGAGTCTATTTGATACCAATACTGTGAACACAAGCTCATAAGGTTTCTGATCTCTGATTTCAGGTGGGGAAAAAAGAAAAAAAAAGATCTTGCCTTCTGGTAAGGAGATGTAGGTGACTTGTAGCTGCGACTTGTTTCTACAGAGTGCATGAGGTACAGCAGGGATGACCTTAAAGGATGCTGCATTTCTTTCACTTATTGTTTGCAGAGTGATGGCCTACCAAGAGAATGTGTCCTGTGTGAAGGTTTCTTTTTTGATGAGTAGTTAGTAAGTAATTTAGGGAAAGTTCTGTGCATTCAGGAATGTACTTAGTTCTCTTGAAATTTTACCTGAAGCTGCATTTTGGAGTGTTGTAGCAGTTTCCATCAGCTCACATAAAATAAACTGTTTCCTGATTGAGCTCCAGAGACTGTTCTAGTGTGTAAAGTAGTGTAATTAGTGATAGTTTAATACATATACTCTGTCTGTTCTGGTATCTCACCTTAATCATTGGCTCTGTCTGGGATATAAAAGTATGAGCTCTCCTAGGAAACTTTTCAGTTTGTTCTGTCTTCTATGTCCACGAGATCTGCTAGATAGTATTTGCATGCCTCTGTTCTGTAAACACTTCTCTCAAGTTTTTATTTTATCATTTTTCCCCTTGAGTGTCTGGTTATTTCCTCTCTCCCTTTAGGCCTTTTTTTTTTCCCCAATGTCACTTTTTTAAGTCAGCACTGGCAGGAAGTGGTCCCCTGGTGAGGCTTGGGGCTGTGCAAGCAGTTCTCTCCTACAACAGGTAGCATTTGGTTCAGAGCAGAAGGTAGATAATCTGTCATGGGTTTAGAAGTTGAGTGTTTTTAGGCTTTATTTCAGGATGGTGACTCGCATGTCAATTCTGGCTGTGATAATTTTTTTAGCAATGAAATCATGTAGTACCAATATCCATTTGACTGGAAATAACTTTGCCAAGGTCACCGTGTACAAAAAATACCATTATGATGCAAGTCTGAATTAGCAAAGGGTGTTACGTAGTTGGTTTATTCCAAATAAACAAATCAGCCATGAATAGAAATGTCTGCCATGCATCGTCAAGGCTGTTTTTCCATTCAGGTGCTCTGGGCACTTCCAGTGCAGCATGGTGCCTGGTTTGTCAGGGTAACCGAGTCTGGAGTCTGGAATTCTGCAGAGGACTGTTGCATTTGTTGCAGAACTGAAGCTTTTATGTAGGGATTGGCAGATGTAGAGATCTTAGTTCCATGGAGTCTACTAAAGAATTCTCAAGCTGTGTATCATATTGCACATAACATAGTGGGTGGCAGTGGCCTTCTGAGGGATGCACTTTTGAGTAACAGATCATCAGTGGGACACTTCTGTTGGTGAAGCTTTATTCTGTAAATCTCGTGGTGCAGTTTATTCTGTAAATCTGTCCTGTGTGCTCAGGAATGGATACTAGACTATCACAAAACCAAGATTTCTTAAATTTACCCCAAACCCCTCCCCCTGCAAGGTTTTCTCAAGATTCAACTGTTACTGACTCTCCATCACCATCACCCTGTAGGAAGTGTTTGTACCATGGTGTTAAAGCATCTGGCCATTTATCTTCATGGTCTTTTGAGAACCCAGTTATACAGGCTTAAATCTGATGTGCCTACAATCAACCATTCCGAGCTTCTAGCAATGTATTGCTATTATGTGGGCCCCACATCTATGATAATTTTTTGCGGGAGAATGGGAAAGGTGCCCTATTTCTATATTAATGTAAAGTCTCTCAAATAGGGTGTATTTTTTCTTGAATTCTGTCTTAGTGAGGTAACCAGCTTGTTTTCTGTCTAACCGGTATACTCATGGGAATGGTATCATCTGCCATACACTCAACATCAAGAGTTTTCTGTTTCTATTCTAGCATTTCTGTTTCTATTCTAGCAATTCTGTTTCAGTTCTAGCAGATTGAGGCTGTTCAGGTGCTCAGAGCAATAGATGTAGTTAGTTGATCACAAAGAGAATATCCACACAAAAACTGGAAATCCAAAGTCTGCTTTGACAAGGAGTACCTTCTTTCAATCATTGGATTTAAGGTACATCAGTCCCCCTCATAGAGAAAAATCATGTTAACAGTGTTAACATCTGAAAAAAATAATCAGTATGTCACTAATAACTTTTATCTGTTCAATGGTTATAACTAGCATAACATTTATTATGGACATTTTTATTATGTTGGTATGGTGTAAAAATTTACCTGCTGATTTTATACTGTCATAAAAGCACTGTAATTTAATGCATAAGTGGAGGTTTTCAGAATAGTGACACTCGACCTGACAAAAAAGCAGTTGCCAGTTCTCCCAAGCATTAGGAACTAGGAATGTTGAGCATGTTAGCCTCTGTCAGCTCCAGAACAGACTTGGAGACTTACAGAAAAGTAGTTCAGAAACTGAAGCTTGTAATGCTTCAAATCTGATGCTTGATTAGGATAATACTGCTGACTAATTGAACTGCAGTGCAATACAGATTGGTGGCTGTCAGTGTTACAACTTCACTGTGATCAAAAGCAAAGCTATTTTAAGATATTTTTTTTTTAATTTAAATTAATATTTTGGCTCAACTTGCTGTATTTTATTACTCTTTCTATTTTATTTATACACTCACGGAATAGATTAAAGGTCCATTTCAGACCACATGTTTCTTTTAGCTATTCTTTGAAACAAATGTTTTCTGTCCTAAGAGTTGTTAAAATATCTTTACTATCTCCAAGTTAATTATATTGGTATGACTTTGTGCATTCTAAACTCTTATATTAAGCTTTGTTTTTCACATAAGTCTAGTATTACTAGTCCTTATGTTGTGAGTAGAGTGTAATAATTTTTAAGTTACTTGTGAATTCAGGTGAGGACACATACATACCTTTTCAGCAGCATATGTTACTGCTGTTGAGCAATGTTCTCAGGTGACAAACGGGAACTGAGCAGTTATGGGGAGCTAACCATCCTCAAATGAAGACGAGGGTGATTTTGTTCTGATCATCCAGACATTAATATTTAAGAGTTAAAGACTGAGAACAATATCACTGTACCTGTTCCTCTCCTTTGATACGTGACCTTGTACTACCAGCTCTGCACTGAAGGAAAAAACAAGTATTGCGTGATGCTTTAATTTTTTTTCTTAAACTGGTGACTGGATATGGACACCAAAGTGTTAAATGCAGTTGAAAAATAACATCCTGCCCTAGTTCTACAACATTTTTCTTGTATAAATAAACACCTTTTTATTAACTTTAAGTAGATTTTTAATAGTTTTTCCTCTTCTAGGTGAGTTCAGTAGAGGAGTCAACTTCATTATAAGAAACATTCTGGCACTGTAAGGAGTTAAAGAAGAATCTTGGCTTCAGGGAAGGAGTTTTCCCATTCAGCAGTCCTTTGCATTTGTTTTCAGATAGTTGGTAGTAAGTTTGGAAAGGAAGTTGTCAACTCCATTGTTAATATCTGAATTTCAAAATAATTCTTAAAATGAACTTTTTATTAAGTCTTAGCTTGGCAGAACTCAGTTGTATTAATTTCTTTTTTCACCCTGGAAATTGAATATTGCAAATTCAGCAATTCTCTCCTTAAGGTTGGGCTTTTTTTTTTTCCTTCAATAAGCTACACTCAAATATTTATTTTTGTACTACTCATTTAGACAGTCAAGGGGGAGAAGTGTAACAAAACCACAAATTATTTTTTAGCAAGGGCTTTTCTTTACTAGTAGAAATTGAAGGTTTTAATACCTGACCTGAGAGTTTAAACACAAATATTGAGCTGCAAAGGCCATGCTACAGTGGAGTTTTCAGCTCCTAGGGGAGTTTAGGGGGCCAAGTAGCAATGCCAAAAGCTAAAGTAAACTCTCCCTAGCATTTTTCAATGTAGTCTTAATCCTTTGTAAATTAACCAATATATATGGGGTTGATGAGATTGCTGTTACTGAAGGGCTGTGTCAGAACTAGGATAGAGTGCCAAGTTTTCAGAACTACTTGTTTCTTTTGGTGTGTTGTCTTACACTTTTTTCTGAGACTGAGACTTCAGGAATCATTATTGCTCAGGGCTTGTCATGGAATAGATCACTGAGAAATTCAGGTAGATGGAAAGTTTTGAGTCATACGCTTTGTACTCTTTAGTCTTCCATCTTAAGAATCACGAGTTAAATATATTGTGTAAAAATAAGTGTGATGGTGACTTACACAAGCATTAGCAATTTTGTTACGAAGAATTTGCAGCCATGGTTTGTCTAGAATGGAAATAGGTGATTGAAATTGTAAGCCTGAGATATATGTACATTTGGCCATATAAGACCACCATTCTGTGACACTGCTTCCAAACTAGAGTATGTTTACAGATGGGAGAATTTATATGGCTTTTGGTCACAGCACGTTGGAAAACATAATCTTGGTACCTGCAAAGAAGGAGGCCACTTTGGGCAGTGATAATCAAAGCTCTTAGCTGTAATAAATGTCACTAGACTCAAGGGGCATCCCCCATGGTAGAAGAATTATCTCCATTTCCTTGTCTGAAACAGATGTGGAAATTAACCTGTCTTAACCTTTGCTATTTGCAGAGAAGATAATGTTGACACACATCCCACACCCTCCAAAAATAATTTCTGTCTGTGACAGTGTAACACTTCTTCATCAATAGTTCTCAAAGCACTTTACAGAGATAGAGGTCACTGTCTCCCTTACCTGTTGGAGATGAGGAAACTGAGGCACAGGGAAGAAACAAACACTAGCATGCAACTTCTTGTTGCCAGAAGAAAATGAAAGCCAGCAGTCTCCTGGGCATTCAGCTGGTGTCTAATGTTTTATCCTGCAGTAAACTTTGAATATGGAAAGGGAACATAGAACTAACATCTTCATGCCTTTTTTTCCCCATAGTGTATCTGCTTTTAAAGACTTGTCACGGTGAATAACTACTCATAGCAAGCTTGGTTGCTGGTATATATTAAAAGAAAAAAAATCTTGTATGCAGTTATGTTTTCTTGTGTCTGGCTTGAATTGTCATAATTCTTCTGTTCAAATGTGAGCTGCTCAAGGAGGAATTAATACATGTTGAATTGTGGCACGGTGAAAGTGTGAGGGGGGTTGCATCTCTAAGTACCTTTATGTAAGTGGATTGAGTCTGCTTTACAGGACAGGACAGAAGCTGTACACACAATTGCGAGACCAGTTGCTGGCTATTATTCAAAGAGGTTTTACTTTTAATAGCCTTTTCTCATATTTCTTAATATTTTGAAGGGAGTTCTTTGTTTTATGTTGGCATGTAATTAATGTGTTCTTATAAAAGAGTTCTTTTAAAACAATTTAAGCTGCTTTATTTCAATCTTCCCTAAGTATCAAAAGTCAAAATTCCATATTATTTTCTGTCTTCAAGTGTAAAGATCATAAGTGAAGTTCCCTTAAACATCATCTCTGCAAAACACTTACTCTTTTTTCTAATCTGTTTTTTAAATCTGGATCTGGGAGTACCAAGTGGATGCTGAATTGCTTTTTCAAGGGCTCATTAATGATTGTTCCAGAGCTGGGATAATTAATAAATTCCTGAGATTTGTGCTTCACATCCTTTCCTTAATAAATTTAACTGTTGTTCTACACAATTTTGCTTGTGAGCATCATGATACCTATATCATTGAGTGAGTTGATAGGGAACTGCAGGGGATCTAACTCTAAAAAAATGGGCCTGAATTCTGTTTTTTCTGAAAGCACTCTCATATCTTCAAATTGGGTATGAGGATTTGTTTGTAAGAATCTGCATTTAATATGGAACTCGTTTGTAGCATCTACAGAAATGTTACTGTGCAGAGAATTGAATGATTGAAGGCCCAAGAAAGGGGACCTTAGTGCATGAAGGCAGTGAGTTGCTGTAGAAGAGAAGGGAGTGTTGAGGTCAAGAAGCTGGATTTTCTTACAGCTGGATGGGCAGTGGAACAGGACAGAACAAGACTCCAGTTTTATCATGTGCATTGCATGAAACTTGAGATTCTTTACTTGAATCTGCAGTTTCTGTATACGACCATGAAACGTGGTTTTGAGAACTGGTTAATCTATGTATCTGTGCAGCGGTCTGGTTATGTAAGGTTCATCCTAGTGTTGGGAGTCCTGATAAATTTTAAATGGATCAAAATTGAAAGGTAGACCTCAGCATTTCATCTAAAAATTCCCTGAGCTTTGGCAGGAACAGTCTTACATGCTTTGAGTCTGAGTGTTTCTTGGGAGGCTGGAGAGGGAGTGGAACTGCAAGACAAAATGTCTTCTTTAGTGAGAATTTCTGTCCCATGACAGTAGACAGTGACAGATTTATGGAAAGCCTCTGTATGCAGCATATTCTTTATTTCTGAAAGTAGCTCTATGAGGAACTGCAGAACACAAGTAACTGTTCAGCAGTGTGTGCCGTTTTGTGGGCAGCCAAGGTTTCAGCAGCATTAAGCAGGGAGGTGCAGCTCAGTGATGCTCTGCAGGTAAACAGGAAGTGATGGTGTTCCGTTTGCACATCAGTGGAAACCCCAGGCTGTGTATGTCAGCTGGCAAATGATCTGCTAAACTGAGATAGCCTGGAATATTGTAATTTGCGGCATGCTTGTGGTTAGGGTTGTGTCATATCTCAGGAAGGCTGAAGTCTTCCATGTGCTGTCCCGAACTGAGATCGTAGGATTTAAAAGTATCTTCATGCTGTGTCTGATGTAAGAATGTCTCTCTTAATCATGTGCTGTTTGATTAGGTTTTATGTGCTATGCTGTTTGCCCGTACCTTAATTGTCGGTCTTCTGTGATCCACTGTTGAGCAATGCTTTGAAAAGGAGTTGGCCACTCTAACTCAGCTGGGGGGTTGTGGGAAAGGCAGCTGGATTTGTCTGAAGACACTCGTTAAAATGTGAGCTGTCTGTACTGGCTGACCGAAGACTGGGAGTGAAGGGTCTCTTCACTGGACAACAGCAGACTTCGGTTCAGACGAGCACTTGTATGGCTTAGGTTTGTCAAACAGCAGTCCCTTGTTTCATCCCTTTTTTTGTTGTAACATCACTTAATGATCACCAGTACCTTCTTCACATCAATAAAAGATCTTCAGTGAGGATATTGCAGCTGACTTGTCTGGTTATCAGGGCACAGGCCAGATAGGGAATCTGTTCTTAGGTATTAACTTACTAACTTTTTGTAAATTGTTTTTGAGCTCTTAATTCCCTAAAAGTTTTGGCTGTGTGTTATGTGGAATAGTTTTCTCTTGTTTCAGAAGTTATAGGAAATATCTGAAGTGGCTTTGTTATATTTGAAAAAAAAATCTTCCTTCTGCCTTAAAATAAGAAAAAGCAGCATCTCTTACACAGTGGCTTTATTTCTTATAGCCTAACTTTGTGGAAAATTACTGTTTTCTTGGCCTCTATATATGCGGCATTTTAAAATAAGTGGGCAGTCATGGGAAATTAATAAAATGAAAAGCTTTAAGCTTAAAATTGAACACTTGGTAATTGTAGCAAATAATTTCACAAGCAGTAGAACTGCTGAGGCCTCGGTGTTTTCAGATAAGTAATTTTTCAATTTTCACAAAATAAAGTTTTACTCATGTGATTGGATATTTACAAAGGGCTTTTTCTTGTCAGTTCTGTCAAAATAATGTGAACTCCTGCTGTAGTTTTCCTGTCTTTATAGCAATCAGTTGGTCTTTAGAAAACCATGTCCTGTAAATGACGTAACAGTTAGAAGATTGTTTCTAGCTGCTTAATTTACTGAAATCTGCCAGCAACTTCTGAAGTTCTGTGTGTCTTCTTTCTATGGGAAACTAGTTTAAAATCATGTCAGTAACATCTGAAGGTAGCTTTTTTATAATACACAGTTGTGTTTAAATAAGAGATTCTTAATAATTTGCTAAATATATCCTTAGAAGCTGTAATAGCTTTAAAAATTGAAGTAATCACAGTTTGTCCAAATTAAGAATAGAGTAGTAATCAAATCCCCAGTGGATGAACGCTGTCACTTTTAGACTCAGTTGTGAAGATTCTGGAGGCAAACTGCTGTGGAAACATAAATTATAAACCAGTCTGAGAGTTGCAAAATCTGACTTAAGAAAATCTAATTTTGTAGTCAAAATATTGTGTAGTCCTTGAAAGAGTATTTTTAGTGCATGCAGTCAAGACAGTATCATCACACTTTCTTTGTACAAGATGCAGTAAACCATAAATAGCCTGATACACATTTTAGAGGGCAAAACCCTAAAAAGACAGATGCATCTATTGTACTTATTCTATCATCTGGAGCCCTAATCCTTGCAGTCTTTCAGATAATGGTGTCAGCAGTAAGCAAGAGTAGTCGGCCTTCAGTATCACCATTCCTTTCTCCAATTCCTTCCCATCTCAATTCTTTCCCATCCATAACTGAAAAGTAATTATAAGTTGATACCTGCGAATACTTCCTGAACTTTGTAAAATTTGGTGGTGATGTTAATTTGTGTTCATATTTCTCGCTGTTAGGCTTGAATTGTACCTATACCATCATACTAGACACTCATGCTTAAGAAGGTTGGCTTACCTACTCTCCGGGGCTAATAAATATTGTAGGATTCTGAACCTAATTAAACTCTTCTGTTTCTGTGAAAGTGCTAGGAAGTTTTTTGTCTACTCTAGCAAATGCCTCTGCGACTTAAAATGTTGCAATTGTTAGGGAAGCATGCTTGCATGTTTTTTTGTGTCCTAATTAGTTAGGGGTCATTTCAATAGTGGCAGGCTTAGTCAATTTGTTTAAAATTACCATTGGGAGAGATTGCAGTGCATGCCTTCTGTAGGAGTGCATGGTGGGAGAGAATGTTCTCCCTGGAAGTGGGTTATCAGCCCTTCCTAGCAGGAAGGGAACATACTGTTCCACACGATAGGAGATTCCTCAATGCCAAGGAAAAAAGCTACAGTTTTTCTTGAAACAGGACCACTGTGCAGAAGGAAAATTAAACTGCCAGAAAGAGCAAGTAGAGCTTGGTTGTGTAGGGCACCAAAGTCTTCCTTTGAGAAAGGGGTGGAAGTTCTGGTGCCTGGTCCCTACAGCAGGTTTTGTTTCTGTATTGAGTGATGAGATAAAATGCATAGCTGTATTGAGCACTGCAGAAAGGCTTTTGGAAGCTCCATATAGTTATGACACTGAGGATAATGAATTGCAAAACAACAGGGAGTTATTATCACTGCCTAATTACAATTCTGTTTGCATTAAGTAAAAATAATTAATTAAAGTACCAATGCTTAAAAGTGTAATTGCTAAAACCTAAGCTTATTTTGGAAATAAAACCTAAGGTTTCAAGTGCTGTCTCTGCTTGATTAATCAGTGCTATATTTTGGTTGGGTTTTTTTCATCAGAATATTTGTCATCTGTAGAAAAAATTGTCATCCACTGAATTCTATCTAATTTTCTGTAAATGAAGGTCAGTTTTCTATAGAGCATGGTCTTAATTCTGTTTCTTGTCTTACTCATTCACAAGTCTTAATTATATTGTTTCTGTATGTTCTTTCATGACTCAGCTAATGCCAGGCTCTCAGAGATTGCTGTGGTACTGAACCTTCCTGCTGTTCTTGTGGTCAAGATTAAAGTTAGTCCTTATTAAGCATTTCTACAGTGAAGTGTTACTTGATGTTAGCGTGCCTGTGTTCCTGAACCCTCCTCTCTGAGAAAAACTATTTCGGCTGTTGTGAAGTCAGCGAAGAGCAACAGCTCTTCATTCTGGAACAGTCACCCTAGGAGCAAACTGCATGCTGTCTTTGTGGTCTTGTATCAAAGAAGAAATGTGTTACACAGGAGCACCCAGCATCGTCTGGTCAGGCTGCACTGTGTTAACTTAGCTATAATGAGGATTTCCACCGTAGTGTGTCTTAAAAATACCTGCCATAGGTATCTTCTCACCAGCTCTAGTACTGATTAGGACAACATTTCCAGATACCTGCTTTATGGAAAAGAGAATAGAAATACTGATTTCTATTCTTACAGGGTTTGAATTGCACACAACTATTCACCATAGCTTGCTTTTTTTCCTTACAGAAATGTAAAAGTAACTAATTGAGCCAGAAGTCTTCAGACTGACATGGTGAAGAAGGCTACAGCCATTGTAGCATGGCTTTTTACAAGAGGTTACTCTGCTTGGAAGCAACTGCTACTACCTGCATTGTTGCATTACAGGACAAAGTCTTCTTTTAAAACAATCTTTTTTTCCTGGTTTTATTTGTAAGACAATTTCAGGGGCTAGGAAGGATAGCTTCAAAAAAGCAAGCCTATCCTCTGCGATTAACTTCTATGTTTATGCAGTGTTCTGTCCGTTTATGGGAAAAAAACATCACTCTTAAAATAGGGAAAAGGTTTAAAGTTAATGCTAGTGTGTCTTCAGTAGTACTGTCAACATGTAACACCTAACAATACTGAACTACTAGAGAAGTACTTGAAACCTAGCTGCATTTGTGCAAGCACCAAAATGGGAGTGATTAAGCACAGAGGTGATTTTGTAGCCCTTGAACTTAACTGGACAGGACCCTGAGCAAATAAACTCTAGGCTTTTAATTACCCTTTTTGTGAGCAGGAGCTTGGCCTGGAAGACTTAGAGAGGTCACATCCAACCAAAGTAATTCTATGAGTCTTTGATCTTTGCACCACAGCCTGTTGTCAGCCTGTATGTAAACACTGCAAAAAGCCATTCAAATGGGTCTTGCTTTCTGTCTGGTGTATGCTGAGGTGGCTGAGTATCTTGCAGCTTTAATCTTGCTGCCACTCTTTGTTGTGACTTTTGGCCCACTGTGTTTTAATGTTTGTCAGGCATAAGCCATGCATTGTGATGATTCTTTCTTGTAATGAGATGTGCCACCGTCTGTGTTGGCTTGCTTCACTGTTTTGTGAGAAACAGTCAAGTTAGTACAAGACATTAACTTGACAGGCCACAGCAGCAGCAAATGTTCACACCACAAGCCCATCAAAGCGCACAGCCATCCGCTGCCCGCTCGGAAGCTGTCAGTGGCTGCTGTGATCACATTCTGCAAACGTGTGATGACGGGTTGTGGCTGAGTTTTGCAGGCAGAAGGTGTTTAGGGCAGCCTTTTGTTGATACCAGATATCCTGCAGTATGGGTTGAAGGGTAGGACCAGCTCTTCCAGTGAGACAGCCGGTATACAGCTGACATCGCAGGCTCACTGCTTCCTCACCTCACTAGCTTGAAGGGTGTGACACGTTCCTGGAATCAATGGTATGTCCTTCACCTGGAGGATGACTGTGAAAAAGTAAAGGGAACTGAGCAGGGTTGGTTTTCATCTCCATGGCCTTCGTAGTCCTCACCAAAACTCGTTAAAAAGGCAGTAGTGACAACTTCAAAATCCTCCTCCTGAAAATAGAGTAGTAACAAAGTAACCTACTATTGTGTCAGAAGAAAATGCAATCATTGTGTTAAATTAGTGGTCTGACCTACTCAGAAGAAACATTTACATATAAAAGAACCCATAGTTTTAAATGCAAGATTATCTTCAAGAATGTTGTGAGAAACTGAGCTGGGTATATTAATTGGCTTCAAACTAGACAGTGAATACTCACTCAGTAAATGCAGCAGAATACTCAAATTATGGTACTTGTGTAAATGTTCTCAGATGTGGCAATTATGCAATTAAATTTGAACTTTTAAATTTATGTGCCTAGGATTCATATTGAATAGCGGTAGATTAAGTTTTACTTCTCAAGTTTTAAATTTCACCATGAGTCTGTAAATCTCCAAATGGTGTGCTGCAAGCTTGGCACCACTGCTCTACATAATGAAAATTAACAGGGGATGAAGTAAAAGGAGTTGGATTTTATTGTCCTTCTCCCCCTGCCCCCCAATATACAGTTTGTATTTTTTCCTGTATTGCTCTTTTAATAAAAAACCCTGAGTGATATAACAACAAAATTTGTAGTTTTATACTCTAATGTGCAAAAGCCTCATTGCAGCTTGTCAACATTAGGAATTTGTACAATGCTAATGAGTCCATTAAAATGCAATTGAACTCTAAACTTGGTAGACCTCAAAACAAAACCTACTTTAGATTCAGTGAAATTGTTTTCTAACTTGTAAATCAAGCTGTACTCATAGGGTAACCAAGTATATATTAAACATATTATGAGTGTGCAGAATGAGGACGCACTCTGTATAACATTCTTCTTTGTACTCATGAAGTAGGTGTTGGTTCAAGGCTTTATAAGCAGCTGTCAAATTACGACAGTTACTCGTTTACCCAGATAATCCAGTTGGTGCTTTTGCTGCTAGATATGATAATAAGCAATGCATAGGGAGCCGTGTCTTAAAGCAGGTCACTGCCTCCTGTGCCTCGAATTTAAGTTGTATAATTCCTGCCAAGACCATCCTTTTCTGTGAGATGTCCTGTTGGGTAGAGGTTAGTGGAGCTGGATTTGTCTTGGAGTGTTAAGTTTTCTTAGAGGGGTGCTGAGATAGTTGCTGTGAACTGTAGAATGGCCATTTTGCCCCTATGAGTTGCCTTGTGTCTACAAGGTTATGAATTTAACAGTTAAACAATATTGGAGAAATGAGGGGGAAAGGCTGTTGGAGAAGCGGATGTTTTGAAGAAAATCTCCCTGGCTGTTCCCAAAATTAGGTCATTGCCTGTTTGCAGTATGGAGGGGAAAATGGCATCTCCTTGATGACATTAAGTTGCAGATACAACTGTTTTGTTGTGGTAGTCTGGCTGATTCTTTGGTCCCTTTTTGCTCATCTGACAAGTGCAGTTATGATTAGATTGCTCATATTACTTTGTAGATTATAGGGAGAGAAGTTTTACTCCACACTTAGTTGTAGAACATTTGAGGAAGCAACTACAAAGCACTCTTTTCATCAAACTATCATGCTTTAACTTCTATAGATTACCAGCAAGATTAGTAGTAATTTTGACAACTTCTGATAAGGTGGCTGCAAAGAGAAACAAATATATCCTGATTTGTGAAAGTTAGCATCACAGTGCTTGGGCAAAGGTTATGCAGCTTTTCTAAGGTGTAGCTGTCAGTCTGACTATATTTTGTTGACTCTATTTCAATGAAACTACTACTACTACTTTGATTTAAAAAAAATATCCTATGAAAATTAGGCTATTCTCTTGGGGATTTAAGCCATTTGAAAAGTATTACCATGGTGACAAATCTTAAAATGCAAGAAGATATACCTGCATTCTAGATGTCTACTTTTTTGGCAGGTAGTCAGTGTTGATGAAAGTAAAGTATTCCTTGTTGAGCAGGTGGGGAATACTTAATAGAGAGCTCATTACTCAGTTTAGATCTAAGTTGTCCAGAAAGGTCTTGAAAGTATAACATTAAGAAAACATCTGCTTAATACTTCGTAGTGTTAAAGGAAGTGCAACTTTTTGACTGATAGTGAAATAAGTAGAGAACAAAGCAGAAAACTGTTATTGTGACCCTATATTCAAAGGGCTAACAACTGGATTCATGTAGCCTGAGTCTCATCCCCATGCAAAGAAGGACATAGTAGGACTTGTTAATATCCATGTAAGAGTGACCATGTGTAGTAGGCTTTTTTTTCCTTGGTACAAGAATGACATAAAACTAGTGTTACTTCCCAAAGAGAGCATAGAGGCCTGAGAGATGTAGCAAGTATCTATAAAAGGATGTGCAGCGTAAAGGAGCTCCTATAAAGCCATCAACCCCATCTCTTGTGTAAGAGTAAGGAGGGACAATCTACTGAAACTAGCAGGTGGCAAACCTCTAGATAAAAGGAGCTAATAATTCACACAGTGCATAAGAAAACTGTGAAACACAATCCTGTCCAGTGTTACTATGCTCAGAATTTCACATGGGATTGAAGAGTGAATAGACAAATTGGCAAAGGAAAAATGCAGTATGTGCTGCTGGCCTGGGGAGCTTTGAGCTCCAACCTGGCAGTTCCTGGGGGTATGCTTCCATAGTTGTAATGGTACATTCTTGTATTCTTACCTTCTCTTGGCATCTGGTGCTGCTGGAGCATAGGTCCTAGGTTTGATAGCCTCTGGTCTGGCGCATTACAGATCATTTAAGCTTTATGTCCTTATGTCTTGGCTGCCAAGTAAATATTCTTTGAGGGCTTCCTTTTTCCTTTCCTTTTGGGACTCTTAAGCTAAGACACATACATACTAGAAAATGCACTCAAGAATGTTCTAGTGACTGAAGCAGTCTAGTGTGGAATAATCTTCATCTCTTAGTAAAATCTCTCAGTTTGAAAATGGGACTATTTCTGGTTGCCAGCTGGGAATGATCCTAGCTCATGTGAATTCTCAAACTGTGCCCAGGAATTTTTGGAGTTCGCTAGTTGGCATAGGTTAAAATTGTGCCAGAGACCACTTAAACAATTAAGCAATGTGTTCCAGTTGCATTCCAGTACCCAGGAGTGTCCAGGCACTGTGCAACTTAGAGTTTCATCTTGAGTATTGTGTTTGTATTTAGTTTGAAATACTAAACAGACATTTCCTTGCACAGTAGGGCTACCCTGTGTGACCATAATTACTGATCTGCTTCTTACAGGCAAAATCTTAGCTAATTTTCATGAGAAAGAATCAAAAGTTCACTTGGGTTCTTAAGGTGTCTAAATCTTGCATAGAAGTGAAAATCTGAAGCACTGGAGTGATTTGGGGTCACTTGAACCTTATGCTGTTAACTACCTGGGAAATCAGCCAAGTTGCTGCCTAGAACAAGGAACAAAACTGAGAGATGCTTTGGGGAAAAGATCAATTATAGAACTTCGAATTTTTTTCCTTAAAAGTAATAGCTACCTTTTCTTTTTAGACGATGTCTTCAGCAGTTGTTCAGATATACGCAGCAGATCGCAATGCCGTGTGGTCAAAGAAGTGCTGTGGTGTAGCTTGCCTTGTAAAGGACAATCCGCAGAGGTCGTATTTTATCAGAATATTTGACATTAAGGTAAGCATCTCTTTTCTTTTGCAGAGCCTTTAAGTTTGGTTGTATTCATTCTCCATTTTTGAATTCAATGAGTATAGGTTGTCACTATGCATTCATAGCAATTCTCAAGTGAGTGGTTGTGCTTTAAGCAGTGCAATTGCAGTTATTATCAACAGGCAATTGCAACTTTTTTAGGTACTCTAAATTTCATATATGTCATCTTTATTGCATAAAATAAATATCAAATTTTTTTTACAGCTCTCAGAAGCTGTCCTCTACAGATCTGATTAGTCACATTAGTGGAAATTAGTATAGTGTCACTGATAGAGATAGGTATCAAAATTCTAGCTGGTGTCACTACTTTGTGGTTTAGGAAAATAGATGCTTAGTCTTATGTGTGGGTGGAAACAATCCTTTTGGTCAGTGTGGTGGTGTGTATGAAAACTGCAGGATAAACAAGTTGTGTGTTTTGACTTTCTGGGGGGTGGGATGGGTGGCTTTTTCTTTCATTCCCCCTCCACAGAAAATAGACCTATACTGAAGATCTTTGTCCTATTATAATAGAGAGTGGGAGCTGAGAAACAAAGTGTCCAAGATGTGTTTTCATAACAAAAATTATGCTGAGAAACCTAAGTCCTACTGACTCTGCTGAGACTCTGGAAAGCTTCCCATTATCTCTGCAGCCAGGAAACAGCTCCATATCTGTCAGCATTCAGTGCTTGAAGTCTCAGATTTATTCAGGACTGCCAGTTGGCACTTGCATTTGACTGTGATTCGGTCATTTGATTGTTAACTCCATCAGAAACTTCTTCCTTGGGTGCTGAACTATAATATAATTTAAATGCATGAGACTTGTTAAAAATATGAGATTTTTGTTATCTTTAAGTTTACTGTTGGTTTTCAAGTCAAACCTGAGATAAGACCAGGAGATTGGAAACCTCCTTTATTGCTGTTGTTGTTTGTCACTGTATTCCTGTGACTGGTCACTATTGCTGCTCTCAGTACCACTGTTGCAGGGTTTTAGAACTTGAAAGAAGTTTTTGGAAACATCCAGGAATTTGATCAGATCAGTGATCCAATGGAATAGGCTTTCACAGCTCTTCCACAAGCTCTGGTGTACTTTGATTTTGATTGAGCTTATCCATTGAGATGAAATAGCATTGCACATGTTTAACACTATGCTGTGTCCAATTCTTAATAGGTTCTATTGTAAAGGAAACTAAACTCTGCAATTTCATCCCAAGTTTTATAGTCTTCTTTTTTTGTTTGTTTTCTTTTTTTCAGGATGGGAAATTATTGTGGGAGCAGGAGCTGTACAATAACTTTGTATATAATAGTCCTAGAGGATATTTTCATACCTTTGCTGGAGATGTGAGTCTCAATGTCTTTGAATACCTATTTTTAAATGCCTCTGGTTTGAACAGTATCTTCTTTTAATGTAACTGAGGTTATTAATTAATTTTATGAATTATTCATAAAAGCTTTTTTATTAAAGGAATTTTTGGGGTATCTCAACTAGAAAATCTAATATATACACAGAAGCATAAAACACCATTCTTTATTTTCAAATTTCTTTAATGAAATTACATTTTGACTTGCAGATGATATTTATAACATATCATGTATTCTTAAAGCACAAATTTTCCTTTCCACTCTTTGATTTGATGCTACAAGATTTTGCTCATATCTGTTAGCCATGATCTTTAGAAACTTGATTACTAGACAGACAATTTCTAAGATATGTTTCACTAAGATTTGGTTCCAAATTCGTGGTGATTTTTTCTTGTTATACCTTTAGAAAGGTGTAAGACAATATTTAAGAAAGTCTTTAAAACATTTTCTTAGTCATGGGGGGGGAAATATTAATGTTTTTCAGACATGTCAAGTTGGTCTTAATTTTGCTAATGAAGAAGAAGCTAAACTATTCCGCAAAACAGTAACAGATTTACTTGGACGACGACAGAGAAAATCTGGTAAATATTCAAATTAATCTTAAATTCAGGCTTGTTTATGTTGTTTTGTGGGGGAGGCAGGAAGCTTCTGCTATGTCTGAAAGCCATTGGAGGCACTACTGCCATATTTATATTTTGAAGTAATTATGCTATTAAACTGCTTCTTTCTCTAGTGTGCAAAAATGAGTACCTTTCTGAAACAACTCACCTTGGTGTTCTGTTCTGTAAATCTCTGTGTAAGCTTGAGACCTCAAGGTTGTGATTTGAAAATACAGATTGGGGGAAACAAAAATTGTATGCTGACACTGGGGAAACTAGAAATCTTTCTCTTAAGTTGTTTTCATATTTGAATAAACCCTCATTTAGCCCTGGGCTGTTTATAACTGATTTGTTAAATTCAGCCCAAGTGGATTGTAACAAAAATTTTTCCATCTGGTATGTTCAGTAGTTCATGAATTTTTGGCATTGGTCCAGCAGTTAGTAGAAATATCTTTTATTATAGAGAAATATCTTTTATTCAGAACTAGTGATCTTGGCTCAGGCCAAGAACAGAAGACATAATGTGCCTATACTGTCCTTAACAGCATAGGACAGTCAGTGAAGCACAGTGTGCTTTTTGCAAGCTGCAAGATGCCTTGGGAACATGGTTTTAAAAGCAGTTCAGGCTTCCTACAGATCTTGTCTTGGTCATTTTCCAGGGAACCCATAAACAACTTTCCTGTCTTGACAGCCATATGTCCGTGAAGGATGAAGGGATGCAAAGTACAAGCTTGGAACGAGTAGATGTGTTCAGACTTGCTGTAAGATGCAGTGTGGACTTGTGTGCGAGCTTCTGGATGTGTTTTTGTAATCCATTCTGGAATGGCACTAGCAATGCAGTGTAGACCCCTGCAAAAGGAGGAAGCCTCCATCCTGGAGAGTTGTCCTTGCCAAGTACTCTTGTGGATGTGCATTACCTGTCTGTACGCACTTGGATTTCACCAAGGCGTGGTGACTCAGGAGCAGAGCACTTCTTACGGAGTTTAAATTACTTCTTTAAGATTCCCTCAGCTCAGAAAAAGTTCATAAGGTTTCATGAGAAGAAGTGGGATCATTAAGAAATGGCAATTACGAAGTTTCTCATACTTACATTGCAAAAATAATTTTGCATCTACTGTTCTTGAAGTTTTATTCTATTGTGTCTGAAAGACAATGCTACCATGTACAGACATGATGTGGGAAGAAGTACACTTGCATTATTTGCCATAGCAAACTTAGTTTGAAAATAGTGGTTCAGTCAAATCTTCTGTTCACAGTGTTTTTCTTCCACACAGTGATTTTTTTTCCACAGGACCAGATTAAGTTTTTTTTGTTTACTCTCTGAACCAATATCCTGGTTTGTATGCTAAAGCTCATGTTACTGTGTATATTGTTTTAACTAACAACCCCACCTCCTCAAACATTTGCAACCTCAAGACAGCTTTCATTTAAAAAAGAAAATTAAATTAAAGACAAAAAAATAACCCTCAAAACAAAACACTTCAGGTTTTTCCTTGTTAAGAGCTGCAAACCAAAAATTTAATTTAAAACAGTTACAAGATTGCTTAGTCAAGCCACCAGATGGAGTTCTGTATTTGTCCTTGTGACTATTTAATTGTCCTTTGAAAATAACAGGCTTTGCACTGATCAAATCATAGCTGATTTGCTGTTGATATTTATGGTTTTATTTATTTATAAATGTTTATATAAGACATATATTAATTTGCATATAGATTTATTTGTATATTTATCATTTGCATGTGTGCAAACGATACTAAGCTGTATATCATTTATAATATTAATACGTCCTAATTGCTCAGTCACAGAGGTAGTCTTCTGGTAATTTTGATGCTGTTCTAACGGGATTTGTACTTTCATACCTTCCAAACTATGCTTCATTTCATAGCAGTGCTACTTGAGGTGCTTTCAACTCAACTAAGTATTCCATGGGATCATTTAGCTGCCTGTTACACCATGCAGGGCTTGCTAGGAGACTTCTCCAGAAGTCTTATGGAAAATTGTTGTTGAAAGGTAGCAGTAACAGCAGTTCTGACTCACAAAGCTATGGCTTGGTGCTGAGGTTATTACCCAAAATGCTGTCTGACAGCTAAGAGAAGACACAACAGTGTTCTGCTATTCCTCACTCAGCATGAAATGCTCTCCCCTATTCAGACAACCCCTGAGTAAGTGCATCTGGACTTCAGAGAGGTGAAAGTGACTCCAAACAGAGAATGTATAAAAGCTTGCAAATGTACAAAGTATCAAGTAGAGAAGAGAATGAAGGACAAAGGTGGAGGAAAAAATTCTTCATCTGTTGTTCTAATCTTTCTAGTAGTGCAGGGTTTCATGTAGGTAAATTCTGGTTTGGGTTGGCCTTTTCATTTTGGAGGTTTTGGGTTTTTCATTTTCGGGTTGGTTTTTTTAGTCAATTAAATTCTTAACCTTAGATTAGACAGAAATTATTATAATGCAATAATTTTTCTGTAGATCTACTTAAATAATCTTGCCATTTACCTCTTAAACCAATCCCTAATAGTTCCCCCCGTAAACAGGATAAATACAATGTGTCTCTTCTCAGTGCTTGTTACTGTAGTACACTCCTACCTCAGGTATTGTACATAGATCCCATTAGTTTTTATTTTTAATATCTTGCCTCGTAAATATTAATGTCTGTATACGCAGAAGTACCTTCTCCACATGCTGACAACTAATCCCTAAAAGGGAAACAGACACTTGTTCGTAACTGCAAGTAGTTCTTTGTGAAGTAGGAAGCTTCTTCACTAATTTCTGTGTACTGCTTGTAGCTCATGGGTGGGAGTTATGTTAACCTCCCATCAAACTGCTTCTCTCCTTCACAAGCTTTTAGCTCCTGAGTTACCTTCATAATGGACTTCATAAGTTTCAAGGTAGATACTTCATATGGAGAGGAATTTTTTTATTTGCTTTGTTTTTTTCTTTCATCTTTGGTCACAGCTTTTATTTTGCTGCCTGGGTGACAAGAGCATCTCTAACCTGCTCAGCTTGCAGTGGATTCAAGTCTTGGCAGAGATAATTCTCATTTCCAGGAATGCTCATTGAAGGGAACTGTGTTTTTTGTACAGAGGCAGCTGCTGATATTCATCTGTTTTAGATCAGTAGGCATGTTCATCTTCAAAAACTGGAAAATCTGCCACTCTTGTCAAGTCATTCACACTTTAGGAACAGAAGGTCATACTTTCTTGTCAGCAGTGGTAACCACAGAAAAACAGAGCTAGTCCCTTTGGGCTGCAGATTAATCTAGGCAGTAAAAGTTACAGGAATGTATACAATATTTTGGTTTGTTTCCCACTATTTTTTCTCTTGAGCTATTTATTATAATGAAAATTGTAAAGGATTCCTATGATTTGACTCAAGGCCACCTAACACTTGAATGCCTCCTGCTTCTGCTGTCTTCCCATTCTATGGTAGGTGACTTGCAACCAGTCCTGCACTCTCCTTTGCTGTCACTGAATTGCTGACTAGAACTCTGATTATGGTCCAAAGGTTGAGTTGGGTGTTGATTTTTTTTTTATATAATTTATTTATAGGAGACAGTACAAGACATGGTTTCTCAAACTGAATCTTTTAGGAAGAGAGAGCACAGTACTTAGCCAAAAAGCATTTTCTCTTTTTCTCACCAGAGACTTGATACCTTATGCTGAGGCACCCTTGCAGAGGTTTTCTACCTCTATGCCTGAAACTAATCTGCTGTGACTTAAAAATCAAATGTCTTTCATCATGTTAATGAAAACTGTTCATCAAAAGTTGATTCTCAATGGGTTTTGGTTGCCTTCCCATGAAGGCTTGATGGTCTTGACAGATTTCTTTATTCCTACCTGAAGATCAGCAGACACGAGGCTGACCTGCCTTGCGTACTTAGAATGGCAAATTTTGGGGGTTTTAAGTATTCCTAGGACAAGGTCAAAACCATCTGTGGAGGTACTCTCTCCCTTCGTATGTTTGTGGGAAAATATAACAAGTTAACAGTTTTTCTGGGGCTTGCCTGGAAAGTGAAGTACCTGTTACAAATTCTTATAATCCAGCTCTTAGGAGCCCCTGTTAGACTACAGATACTCCACATCTTTACAGAGCTGTGGCTTTTGTTGTAGTGAGATGATAAACTGCTTGCCTTTCTGGGTGCTGCTAAATCCAAATTTCTTAAGAATGTGTGTATAGATATGCAAATAGTGTAAATGTGTACTGGGGGTGGATAGGAATTAACAGTAAGTGAGAGAAATCTCATTTAAAGGGGAATTTACTATATTAGACTGAGAATATTTAGGTGCAAAATCTTTACATTTTAAATCATCAAGCCAGATTCTTCATAGTCTGTGAAATACTGTGGTGGTACGAATAGAATATAATACTATTACCAAGGAGATGCTAGTTCTTTCCATATTGTTCAGTTAGCTGTTGAATCACATAGGTGAAGTGTGTTGGCCCTGTGTCTCCTATTTTTTATGCATAAAGCAAAAATTAACTAAATTTTAGGTTCAGTGAGGGACCAATACTCTATATAAAAGCGCTAGTTACATTTCACATCAAAATGAAAGAACAGTTCCGTGCAGTGGATATCAGAAAGCATGATGCTTCAGAATTATACTTTGATAAGTTGTATTTCAAACAGATACTTTTTGAATATTCTACTCTATAGTTTAAAGGCCTGAAACCAAGTCAGTAGCTATTGCCTTATGCTCCTGCTCAGTTTTTACACTTGAAATCAGTGCTCATTATCTAAGATTAGTGGTTTTTTTGTTCTGTAATACTTCTTTTCAAGTGCACAAATAGATTTTAATAGATTCCTAAGTTTGAGGTCGAGGTCATTGAAAGCTTCACTAGACATTAAAATTTAGATTTAATTTTTCCTGTGATACCTATGATTAAATGGCTCTCTTTCTTTTTCAACAGAAAAAAGACGAGACCCACCAAATGGTAAGCTTTATGCATGAATCACTGCATTATATTTTTTCCTTCTGCTGTCATTTACTCTTTATGTATAGCTTTGTTTCAGCTTTGTTCAGGATAGTTATGTATTGACAAAAGCAGTAAACTGGAGTTTACAATATTTTTTTTGTTTCTTTCCTTTGGCATTTGTTTAGTTGTGGCTTGAAAACTGTGGCTTAGCTGGCATTTGTAAAGAATGTTTCTGGAGGAGCATTTTTTGTTGCAAGTAGGAGAGGCAGTCCTTTAGCTTAAACTGAGAAGTTTATACTTTGCATTTGCTGCTTGATCTTCAGAACATGAATGTATAGGATCACTGTAGAAAGTTATACTCCATTTTCTTAATGGCAGGCATAATGATGATGTATTTATAGAATATAATATAATATTTCAATACCAGTATATCTGGCTAACCATGTAACACAGTCTTTTGGGTTTATGTCATA
>VWZN01005895.1:18834-68594 GCA_013396955.1 Regulus satrapa | reverse complement strand
GCCCCCTCCGCCCCCTCCCGGCCCGCCTCCACCGCCAGGCCTTCCTTCGGAGGTTGATCACCAGCTTCCAGTTCCCGCGGGGAACAAAGCAGCGCTCTTGGATCAAATCAGAGAAGGAGCTCAGTTAAAGAAAGTAGAACAGAACAGTCGACCAGTGTCCTGCTCAGGAAGAGATGCACTGCTAGACCAGATACGACAGGGTATACAGTTGAAATCTGTGAGTAAAAGCTGTTTCTCATCCAGGTCCCCTTGAGACTTGCAAATGCAGTGTGAACAGTAAAATGTGCCTCTGCTTTGGGGGCTGGATTACAAGTTTCAGAGTTTCTTGAAGCAATGACCGAATAGTAGTACTGAGAAAATTAAAAGAGCACACATTTTCTAAATATGAGTCTTGGTGCGTGAAATTACCCTTTCAAATTCATTTCTCACTTTTGAGTAAAAATCTGTAAATTGTACAATGATGATGCCATAGTATCATGGCTGTACAAAACTTTTGCAAGAGTTATGAAAGATTGCTGCTTTCCTACCTATTCAGTAAAATAATCTAAACTGCGGCGTATGAGTTTAGGAGGAACGGTAGTGGAAGGCAGACACTAGATTTATTAGTTTGTTTTTATTTTCATCTTAAAATGTACCTGTGTTCTGCCAATATTGAGGCTTGTAAGAAAGTGGCTGCCCATAAGAGATAAGCTGTAGCTGTCCCTGCTGCAGCACAGACTGTTTCTTACTGATGCCACTGATTATCTTCAAAATAATTTCCTAAAAACTATTTAGCCTGTTGGTACTTATTTTTTGCCATTCCTCTGCACTCAAGGCTTCTGCTGTAAAAAGTTTAAGCGTGTGTTTATATTTATTTACCATTAGAGGTAGACAGTATCAAAATTAGTTACTTCAGAAGGGATTATCAGCCCAAAGCAGTCTTAGTTTACAAACCCAAACAATGAAAAATATTTTGTGGTATATACCAAAGATAAAACAAATAATGGTTATGTAGCCACACAGGTCATACCTGTACAACCATGTTAAGAAACTTTCCTTTAGATGAGTGCTCACTTCATCAGAGCTGAAATACTTAACCATGGGTATGGCTAACTGCAGTTCTGTTATATGGTAAAAAGTTGACTTTTAAAATAAAGTTTTTAATAAAGATTTTGCAGTTTGAGCTAAAGGAACAAACTGTTCCAGACTTTCTTCTGGTGGGAAATAAACTAATTAAATTGTACAACAAAGATTGTCTCAAAATAAACAGGTTCTGTTTTGCTAATTGCATCTCTATATTGTAACCCTTTTTCCAAGGTATCTGATGGTCAGGAGAGTGCACCACCTACACCTGCACCCACCTCAGGAATTGTGGGTGCATTAATGGAAGTTATGCAGAAAAGGAGCAAAGCCATTCATTCTTCAGGTGCGTCTGATGGAATTTTTCTGACCTCACAGTGTCAAGTTTTTGAGAATTAACACTTGTATTAATAGGAGAATATTCCTGGAGAAAAGCATGGATTCCAGCATATAGTGCAGGGCAGAACGCTCTTGGCGGTGCCCTGGGGATGGGCTGAGTGCTTCCTTCATGCTGCTTTGAATTATTGGGGTGTAGCAATTTGCAGTAATCATCTGCTGAGTTACTAAGCAAGGTCAATATCCTTAAAGACTTCTTTGTTGTTGTTGCAATGGACTTGTTGTTATTTACTAGCCTGTTTGATGAAATCAGTTGTCAAAATATTTTGGAAGAAAGTTTTTGATGCTTTCTATTTGTTGTCACTAAGTCATTTGGCAGTATTCAGCTCCTGCACGATGGATCCTGGTGGGCTTTGGCTGCCACCTCCTGGATAAGGAGCAGATATTCAGTGTTACTTGACTAGGCTTCTACCAGGACTCAATAAAGTTTCCATGCTTAAGGGCTGGGAGAAATTAGGACTGTGAGAGGATTTGCATTTCTCAAATACCAACTTGTAATAAATGCAGTTCAGTAGCTACAATGCAGCTGTTTGAATATGTCTGTTCTGTTTAGGCTTTGATACATTTCTAGAGCTTGCCTTGATATCAGAACTGGATATGCAATCTGCAGAGCATCTGACCAAGTTGCAGTATGGTTTGCTGATATGCTGCCCTATGTAGTAATTGCCAATTTTGGTGCTTAACATAAATTGAATACCTGAAGGGAGCTAAATGAAGTATTTTCCTATGGGAAGAAAATACTCTTGTCCAACAAATAAGTAATTTTATCAGGCTACATTTTTTTTAAGTATGATGCATATAAAAACAGTAAAAGGCTGAATAAAATCAACAATAAGCATTGACTTTGAAGTTTATGTTCATGACACAGCTTTGAGTATTCCAATACCTACGATGTTCTTCAGCTCACCAGACCTTTTTTGGGAGGCTGTTTTTTTTATCTGCTTTTAAAGTAAACAAGTTCTGTTACACAGTAACCCTGAGGAAGCAGTTCTTACATTCCAGAAATTGATCTGTTCCTGAAGTTTTACACCCAGTCTGGAACAAGCTGGCAACTTGCACATTCTTTAAGAAAGAGTAATAAGTAGTAGCTGTTAAACAAGAGCTCCTGATTCTTTTTCAGTAGAACAAAACACATTTTTCCTATGTGAGAAGAAGAGCAAGAAAAGAATCTAATTAGATTTAACTTCCAGCTAGCAACTGTCTGAACGGGATGTCATGTTTAGTAATCTTAAAACAGAGTATTACTAAATGTGCTGTCATGATGACCTTGAACTGATTGTTATTTTTTCAGAAAATTTCAGAAGTCAGTAATACTTCTATCAGGTTAATTCTGTGTATGCATGTGACTTACTTTTCCTGTCTTACAGATGAAGATGAGGATGAAGATGATGAAGAAGACTTTGAAGATGATGACGAATGGGATGATTGATCATATATTATTATATATATATTTTTTAAGGTGAATGATATACTAAACACTGCTTTCTGTCTATGGATTCTGTAAAATTATCATGTAAATGTTCTACCAATTTGCTGTATATTTTTGTTGCCTTTTGCTTTTTTATTAATCTGTGCAATACCTCATTTAATCTGTAAAGGTTTGTCATAATCCTCTACAAAGCTACTCCCTGTTAATGTGTGCAAGTTTACACCTGGATGATCATGTACATGTGAATACTTTCCATTCCATCAATAAGGGAGTTTAAATGTAATATGTGAGACTGACAAAAACCTTAATGTAATTTAGTTATAATGCAAGAAGGAAAACACTATTTTCATACCCTACTTTTTCTGTATCTAAATTTTCTTATTAAAGCCTAGTATAGCACTATGTTCTGTAAGTGATGCAGCTCTTAGTTTATTTAGCCCCCTTGATTTCAAATGCAATGCTATATGAATGTTGAGGCTGGTTTATACTATTGCATGGTTTCAGATACATCAAAACATTGCAGTTCAAATCTTAGCAGTATGCTTTATATAACACAAAAGCACTACAGAAATGCACAGCCAGTTGTGAAAATTACCTTGCCCTAACCATAGTACTGACTGCTATTGAACAGCAGTAGTAATTAAATTCTTCAACTGGGGACCTCTGTCTGAAGTGAAACAGGGTGGCTCTATATTGTCATAGTTGTTAAAGGCAATTTTGATGCAGGCAAGTTCAGGACTTTTAGTTGTCTTTTTTTTTTTTGTTTGGGACTTNTTTTTTTTTTTTTTCTCTCCTGATCTTACTTTCAGAATGAAGATGTCTAAATTACTGGGGGCTGTACTGGAGGCTGGCAATCGCTACAGTTTGATCTATTTTTTAAATCAATTTTTTGTGGTTTTTAGGCTAAAGGGCTGCATTTAAGGCTTGCTTCAATAGCATTTAATTACTTTTGAAAATTTGTAGTACTAATAAACACAAGTGGTATTACTTTGCAGTCTTTGCTTTATGGTACACAGCAGATGCTGAAACACCAATCCTACATCCTGTAGGTTGGAAAGTCATTAACTCAGAATTATACACTTCAGATAAGTACTGAACTTTGTGGCAGTATTTTGTCTTCATATGTTTGCTTTAAGACTGAGGGTGGTGATGGAGATCAAGAACCTGATTCACAAGAATAGTATTTGAATAAGTGGACAGCAAATGGGATTTTCATTTCACAGCTTGCACATTTATACACATTGTACTTTGTAGTGCAGTAAACATTGGCACATCTGCCTATTATAAAATAGTAATCTATGCTACGTGGGTATTTAATATCTGCAGCATTAATTACTGTACTTACTGTAATTTTCAGGTAGAAAATCTTTTTAAAAACCACATTATCTGACACAGAATGTTTAGTTAAGTCAGTTACATTTGGAGTGTAGTTAATACATAGTGTCCTGGGTCTTTGACTGTAGTCAGGGTATCAAACAAAATTTAAGTTATCTGAGAAGTATTGACTGAAACCCAGTGTTGACCTGATCTTGACAGGCTGGACCTGCATGATACGGCTTGGATTTCTAACCCAGTTATAACCTAGTCTTTAGCAAATTAATTTAGTTGTAGGAGGAGAAAAGAAAGTTGCTGAAAAGTAGTGGGAGAGGTAAGGTTGTAGTTAAATTATTCAGAGGATGCTAACTTCCTTCCAAGAGTAATTTAAGCACATAACTTGAGAAAAAAAAAAATATTGCCAGGTGGTCTCACTTTCTTGCAGTAACTTTCGCATTGGCCTCCGCTGCTGGAAACACTTCCTGCTAGCTTTGCTGCTGTAATGGCTTGAGCTTTGGATCAAGTGCAAGTGCAGCCTGGTGTAGCTAATGGCAGTGGAGTTAACAATGTGTGTATAAGGAAAATATTTGTATGGCTTTCATAGAACTTCTGGCACTGCACTCTTATTTTTATTGCATATAGGGCATTTTAAAATTAAGCAGATGAGGCCTAGAGGTTTTCCTAACATGCTACTTACTAGATATGTTTAGCCGTTATGTTCCCAGAATTGGAATTTCTGTAATATAGTTAATAATTAAGCATCACAGTTCACTAATCAAATTTCTATTCTGGATTTTGGGAGCTCTGAAGTTGCATTATTGAATAAAACTTTGATTTGTAGATACTGGCCAAAGAAAGTTTTTGGGTTTTCTATTTCTTCATACAAAAAGTACACTCACACCTGTGGTGTCCAGGTTAATATTTACTTTAAAGTAGTGTTTGTTCACGATAAATTTCGGGCATACAGACTTTGAGGGCAGTTAAGTTGGTCATAGCTGCATGCTTCAGCACTCTGCCACTTGCACTCCGAGCAGAAGATAGCATTTCATGATACTGGTGCATTGTTGCTAAACATTGTAATGAAGGCCTCTTATATATTCTGGTTAATTGACTGTCCAGATAGCCTTAGCAATTAACAAACTAGCATGAGGCTTTTGTATCTCAACACTCTATGTGCATAGACAATATCAGCTAGCCACTTGTACGTATGAAATTCGTAAGAACTTCTCAATCATTCAGTTTTCCATTTATCAAACTGAAATTTTTAGTATGTGAATTTTTGAAATGTACAGTGAATAGGATGTTGCACTGGTGGCAATTCATCATGAAGCATAATAAAATTAATTTGACCCGACTAGTGTAAAAATGTGTGGTTTTTAAGTGCTGATCACAGCACAGGTTTTAAAATAGATCTGTAGATTGATTACACACTTTAAAAGTGACTTTGGTCACCTGGCCAAGTTAACAAAGCAGTAAATAGCCACTGTCAAATCGCAGTAGTTTCATGTCTCTGGAAAGTTGGATTGTGCTGTTGAGTAAACACAATGAGTAAGAATGTGACACCCCGTCCTCTGGCAGATCTCACCACTGCTAAGCAGCTTCCTTGGAAACAGCTACTGCTGCAGGCAAGTGCAATAAACCAGCAACATTTCAAGGTCAAACAAACATGGGATCATTAGTAAACATTCTAGAAGAAGTTCTAAATAATTAACCCCTTGTCAATGAATGCTCTAACTTAACATGGATTATACAGATGTAAATCTTTGTCCTGCATGCTATGGAGTTTGAGGTCAGGTTACTTCAGAAGTTTGCTTCTCTCTCCTAAAGCATCTGAAGCGTCCAGCATTTCAGACTCACCTGGTGTACACTTAGTTTTGAGGTTTAGTGCTTATCTGATTTCTAGGCCTGTAAGTGCAAGGCGAAGTTGGAATTGTTAATTGCAGGACGAGCTGAGGTATATAATAATTTCCTTTCTACTTCATAAGCAGAAGTTAAAATATGCTTTTGAAAGGAGGCTTTTTTCTTTTTAAATTTGACAATGGTAATCTTCCCAAGTACGATTCTTGTAAAGAGGAAAAAGGAGAAAAGATCCTATTGCTTTTAAGGTTGTTAGCAGCCCACTCTAACAGCCTTTATCTAATCATTAGAGGAATTCTTGGTCTAATTAAAGTTCCTGAAGCTTAAGTACAGTGATAAGCAGCTTTATTTATAGAAAAGTGAAAATGGTTTAGGGAAGCTTAGAAGATACTCAGCCTTTTTCTCTCAGGGGACCAGTGTTATCCTCTAGCACTGCAGTAAGGACTCCTGTTGCTATGTATTTGTTTACTGCCTGGAATTTTCTTGTGAGAAGATGGAAAGGATGGGGTAGTAAGAACTAGAGCATGGGCTGGGAAGTTTTAATATCTGTGTTTTAACTACCTTGTCAGTGACTCTAGCCTGACACATCTTTGAAAGTTTTTGGTTGTTTATCTAGCTGTGAAGGAGCATTTTTGGTTCAGTTTGTTTTGTTTTGTTTTTTTTTTTAATTTCCAAATTGCTATGGCTTTTCTGCTATATTGTGCTTGATAAAAAAACCCAAAACATTAGTTGTCTGAAATCACAGGTTTGAAAACAATTCCGATACATGTTGAGAAATAGAACAGAATTTTATTTTATGCTGAATTTTACAGTATTTGCAGGAGTAACCTGCTAAAATGAATTAGACCAGTAGTTTATCAGTTACACCAAATTTTCTCTAACATACTTTTAGGTAATAACTATAGGACTTAGCTATCTATAAACAGTGTCTGAAATTAGAAAGTTTGATATGTTACATTTAATGCGGGGGGGTGTCTATTAGTATTAACAAATATACTTTAAGGCCTTTTTTTCTTGTGCTCTAAAGGGTTTTTGGAGTCTCTCTGGAGTGAAATTCTTGAGCTATTACTTCATGTGTGTGTTTCTTCCTCCCTGAAGCTTAATCATCTTGAGTCTGGTTACTTGTGCAGTATGAATTCTAAATTTATTACTTAAGGACTAGATGAGGGAGTTCAAGTTTTGCTTAAAAACCAGCCATTACCAGCATTGGTTTTTTGTATGTACCACTTGGGGAACACAATGCAATCTGATGTTTGAAGCTTAAGAAATAGGATAATGGTTGTATCATATATCAGAGACAAAATATTTGCTTAAATGACATTGGCAGAAACACAGAATTGGGAATTGGCTGTTCTGGATGTTGATGCCAAAAACCAGGGAACTGCTGGAGTGTCTGAACTGGATTTGGAGCACTTTGTTGTTAGATGGGTCATTCCCAGATGCTCGAGATACAAAGAGCATGGACCGACAAACTGTTGGGAAGCTTGCACATTATCTGGTCTCTTTCTTTTCTGGATAATACCACAGAGTCCTTTGGACCAAAACAGTGCTTATTTAATAATCAAGAGAAAAAAAATCCTCAGAATATAGTAATTCAGAGTTACAGTCTCCATCTGTCAGCTGAGAATCTGGCTTTTTTTAAAATTCCAGATGAAATGGAAAAAGCAGACTATACCAAATTAACATAAAACATGTTTTCTGTGGTTCATCTGTGTATGGATGTGAAAGGCCCATGGTGAAAGCAGTAATCTGCTAGTTAGTAGTAGTCTTTCTCACCTGTAATATAGCTCCTAGTAGCTAATTCCTAGAGAATATGTTACTGAAATTCACCTGCTGTCTCCAAGACAGGTAAGAAGTGTAAGTTTTTGCAGAGCAAACCTCTCTGCTGTCAGTTGTGTTCACAGTACTCAGGCCTGCAGATGGTAGGAGAAAAAGTGTACTAAATCATTCTGTAATATTAGAGGACCCCTTTTGTGCTGTAGGCATGCTGTTCTATGCTTGCCTTACAGGAGCAGGGATACTCTTCTGAGTCACACTAATGTCCTGCCTGGATAACTCAGGTGTTGTCGTATCTCAGCCCTTACTACTTGACCATTCTTGTCTTCACTAACAATGCCCCTAAAGCTCCTGGTAAAAATACAGTTCACGTACATACCTTCAGCAGCTTACAGCACACAAACAGTGTTGTTTAACACATTCCGAGGGAACAGAAACTATCCCTGATGTGGAAAAACATGATCTTACCTGTGTACCAAGGTGAAGAACAACAGAGGTCCTAAATGCTCAGTTGGGAAAATGCTGGTTGCTTTCATGAGCACTGTGACAGGAGGGTGGTTGGTTAAAGCATAGGTGTAATCTGAGAAGGATTCTTCAAGGAACATAGATCACTGCT
This sequence comes from Regulus satrapa, assembly GCA_013396955.1. Classification (NCBI taxonomy): domain Eukaryota; kingdom Metazoa; phylum Chordata; class Aves; order Passeriformes; family Regulidae; genus Regulus; species Regulus satrapa. The sequence goes on along the minus strand of VWZN01005895.1, from coordinate 60,147 downwards.
AGCATAGAAACAAAGAAATACTTCAGTCTTTTTTTGGTACTGGTCACATTGCCTGGTTCATTGTGCATGCTCACTCTCCTGGCTATGAACCTCTCAGGAAACCATACACACCTGGGGGCAGCTGATCATCATCAGTCCAACATTTTATATATAGAATATGCATCCTCAGTCAAGCTGCCTGTCCAGTTCCAGTCTAGAGAAGATACCTGGATTGGGAGTGAGGTCAGAGCAGATTTCTTGTACTTTGTGGCCTGGATGGTAGGTCTTACCTGAGCTACCTTCAGCTACACTGCAGTCGGGAGGATTTGGTGAGACCTGTGTATTCTGCCAAGCAAAAGTGAATTGTCACAGTGTTACTTGTAAACATAAGGGATCTTTGTTTTCTGAAAGGCTGTAATTTCAACCTCCTGACTGAAATCAAATACTGTGGTAGATCAGGTTGTTAGTTGCATCCCTTGTGTTTTCACACAGAACAGCCTTTCTGTTCATCCCAAAATCCTCCAGAAGAGTGATGCAATACGAAATCATTACAGATCTTTGTAGTTCCTGACTTTCTACCAAAACTAGATTATATGCTTCCTTCTGCCCTTCCCCAAGCCATTTTCAGCACTAAGTCTCTTAACCTTTGGCCCATCCTTCAAGTATTCGTTCTCTGCCTAGATAGAACTAGAGCCTTCTGAAAGACAGAGAAAAGTCACGCTACCTGTCCTTTCTTTGCCATAAAACAAATTCAGGTTGTTAGCAGGAGGACAGAGCCCTGAATGAAGCTGCTGCTGTGTGTGACAGAAGCGTCTTGTCTAATCTCCAGCAGACTCTCTGTTGGTGCTTTTTAGAAGCTGACTCCAAAGAGCCACAAGGCTCTCAGGGCAGATTGTCTGCCCAGGGTATGTCTGTCAGTGGTGTGCACAGAAGCACAGAGACCTTCTGTGGGGGTCGTGTCCCGTGCACCAGCCCCATGGCCCAGTGTTCAGGAGGGGTGGCTGTGCTCTCAGGAACATGCTGTGTAACTGAGTAATCAGGGACACAGTGCAGAGCAGAAGCCTGCATTTGTCCAACTCAGTCACTTTTCTGACCCTTTCTCATCTCCACCCGCTGTAATGAGTGTATAAACACTGAGCAGGGGCTATCTTGCACTTCAGACACTTAGATGCAGGTGTTTTAACTTAAACCAAAGCTGTCTTGCCCTGTGCCTCAGTTGCTTATTTGTCTAATGGTGCTAATAGCACAATGCATATAAATACATCTAGTCCAGACATGTACTGCAGTCCAGACGTGTGACACTTAAAATATTTTTAAATGCTCTTTTCCTTATTCAAATTCAATTATCTCAGTTCTCATACTGTAGTATGAGTCAGTTACATTAGGTAAGACATTCTTTTCTACAAGGTCTGATTTTCAGAATCAGTAGCCATTTTTAAGCTCTCAAAATGAAAACCAAAACAACATGAATCTGTTGAATCAACATGTCTGTATGTAGAGCAGTTAATCTGAGCAGTTTGATTACTTGTGTGTGCAAATATTGGGTCATGCTCAGTGTTGCATCAAACTGGTTTTCGATTTAATATTTTGGAAACCTAGCAACAGGACGCAGTTCCTCATGGATTTAGTTTTAATAAACTAAAAATGTTTTAATACACTATGTGAAAGACATGAGCTTTAGGACCTACAGACTAGTTGCTAATCCCCTGCTTTACAAGCCAGGTTTGCAGCACAGCTCCCATCAGGAGCACTTCAGTGTGAGTGACAGTGTCAGAAGCTTAACTGATCCCGAACAGGGAGTCCTGCAGCAGCGTGTGGGCAGCCCTATCGGATGGCTGTGCCCGGGGCTGCACCAGGCTGCCTCCCTGGCTGCCTCCCTGGCTGCCCACCGACAGCCACACGTTCCTCCCCAAACATAGGAAAAGCTATCCTGTCATGGGCGTGAGTCATTTCTAAACGACCCAGAATCGTTGCTTCTCTGACTGCCTATAGGTCTGCAAGGTCAAAGGTGCAGCAGTGCTCTCAGAAAGTGCAGGGCCCTTGGAAGATATGAAGTACAGGAGGCATTCTGTTTATGGCTTAGATTTACTGCAGCTCTGTGTGTGCTGGCTTCTGCTGGTTTCATCTTACTGCCTCGTCTGTCTCTGTCATCTCAAGTTTGAAGAGGGCCATTCTGTTTTCATCAGGGTGCATGTTAGAGCTCTGACTTTGTTAGAGGAAAGGCAGCCAGTAGCTTTGAAGCATGTGGTAATATTTTTGCTGCTGGATGATAGTCACACTATATTCCCCCAGCCTCTTGGATCATCATGGGACATTAAGAGAAATTGTGATAGGATGTGGCTAAAGTCATATTGATTTACTTTCCTCTATTAAATTTCTTTTTTTACAATTTGCACTTGATAACTACTACAGCCATAAGGTAAGAATGTGTCAGCTATTGCATCTGAACATGATCCATGGTTACTTTTAAAACTTTTGGACTTGCCATGCGTTTTTAGATTCCAGATTTTATTAATCTTTCTGCATAATTTTCAGTGAACAGCTGCACTGTCAACATGAAGACAGAGAAGGCTTCTAAGAAACACAAGGGCAAGTGCAGCTCTTTAAATCTGACCTTCTGTTTTATTACTATGAAGGCATGCTTATTTAGCAGCATCTATTTTGTTGCATTAAAGAAGAAAAAACCCTTGTCCTTTGTGTTGCTAATTTGAGTGAAACTGGCAAAATGTTTCTGCCCCACACAATTTTATAAGGTCTTGCTGAACAGAAGCTCATAGAGGTACTAAAACCAATTTTTTTCACTTAGTTTAAATATTGGTTGGTTTGTGCATGCATGTGCATGCTGTTGGGATGTCCTGGAAAGAGCCAGGGAGCTCTGCAGCAGCAAATGCAGAGGTACAGTTGTACTTCCCTAGCAATAGTCTCAGTCCCAGAGAAGAATATGTGTTTAATTGATGTGATACTTCAGCCACAGGAATAGGTCTGCAGAGAGTGAGTCCCTGCAGGGTTAGTTGTCATAATGACCACTGAGCAGCTCTCCTGTGCCGTAGCTACCTGCTGGGGACTCGAGAGGTGATGCTATGAGGTTGTCTCTGTGTTTCATCAATTTTCTTCTCTGAAGTACATGCTAGCTCCTCAATCATCAAAACTTTATGCTATTTATACATTTTAGCAAAGGCATCAGCATTAATTGGTTACAGATTACATAAGTTTTTCATTAATTCATTCTGAAAGTCCTATTTCCAAGGTTTATCTCTCATTCTCATGCTACCTGGTCTGCATGCATAGTTCTTCCCTCCATTTGAGTTAGGTTCATTTTGAGTAGGTGGTCAGGGTCTCCCTCCCACTGCTGGAATTACCTTTCCCCCAGTAACTGCTCAGTTCTGCTGACTTCACTCCTGGTGGCCCTTGTCCAAACAGCCCATTCAGCTTGGGACTGTCTTCCCTTTTCCTTAAAAGATTAGTGAAGCACACAATGTTCACAGTGCAATTGCCTAATCATAACTGTCCAGCTCTAGCTGCTGATTAACAACCAAAAAACAAAAAAAAATTCAGTTTGATTCAAATATTTTGGGGCTCAGATCTTGAGGGGCTTTGACATCACAACCACAAGGACACTACCCTTTACCTGAAACACCATGAGGGATGTCAGCTGAGGGATTGTGTGATATCTACTAGGAGAGAATATTCTTCATCAGTAGTGAAACACAAGATGAAATTATTCTTTGTTTTGGTTCAGGGCCAGTGGGAAGGAAAAAGCAGCTTGATGAAGCTTTGATTCAGACTGTCTTCATGAGTTAGGCTTGGCTTTTCCTTACCTTAGGTACTTTCATCTCCCGTTACCCAAGGAGTCATTACTTTTCTTCCTCATATATTTGAATGAAGCTCTTCCATCTGCAGCACAGTGTGGGCCCTGCTCAGAGCAGCTGTACACTTGCATTAGAGGAAATTCTGCAGCACTGGTTAGCTCAGTGTTTGCATTTTGAAGGATTATAATATATCTGGTGTAAGAGGCAAGAGATCAGAGTAGAGCAAGAGCTTCTACAGAATTTCCCGACTAAATCCCTAATTTCACTTAGAAGCTAAGTGTAATTATGCAACTCTTGATTTGCCTTAAGGTCATCCCCAGCTGGTTTCAACTAAACCAGATGTTCTGCTTTTAAAGTATGATGTTCCATGTCAGAAATAACTACTCAAACCCACTGCTTGCTTTTAAATGCCAGGAATGGCCCTGGAAACCTCACATGACCTCAGAACAGCAGGCAGCATCTTTTGCTGACAAATACTGGAACAAGGTGAACACATTTGAATCTTCTTTTCACAGATCGTTGCAGCTCCCCCAGACCCAGCAAGAGGACTGGATGGCCCTGCAGTTCTCCACCTCATGGCTTGTTGAAGAACCGAGCAGTTTTACTATTCGCCCCAGAAGTAATGAACTCTCCAGACTTCTTAATTTAAAATCAAATGAGAGAGAGACCCTGAGTCTGCCCAAGAGATGCATTAACCTTGAATTTCAAAGAAGAAAATATCCTATTAAATAAAGCTATAGTCAAATTGAAAATCTTTTGAGACCACTGCTCCATTTGGAGGAGGGGTTAAACATCATCTTGGAAAGAAGCTGATTTGGAAAACAGGTGTTTAAACATTCATTGAAATGTGACAGTGTGAAGTTCAGGTCTTTGCTTTGAGCCATCTCGGCATGTGAGTCTCACAACAGCAGCACTGAAGACCCAGAATTTCCGCCCTGGAAGTGATGAATTGACCCATCTCTGATGAAAGAACCTCTGCATCTACCATGGCATTGCCACTTTATTCCAGGTGGCACTGCTACTGTCAATACAAGGATGAGACAGTATCTGACAATCCACAGGAAGAGCAAGCGATGGGAGAGCAGTCTTGGGTAATGCAGATCCCCACATGTGATAAGGACCCCACATCCCCAGTTACTCAGCACCACATCTCCCCTGGTGTGGAATAAAGCTGAGGAGAAATGCACTGCAGGGGGAGAAGTTGACTGCTTCAGAACCAGTCTGTAGGTGGGATCACAGCTGGCTGGCACGGGCAAGGAGCTGAGGGCCCTGAGGGTGGCTGGCTGAGTGCTGAGTGCTTCTGATGGAACTGGTCTGCTCACCCTGCATTTAATTAAGCATTAGAATGAGACACAGCAGGTTGTACTATTGACATGCTATGCAGGCACTCACGGATAAGGTCATTCACTGCCTCTCTGAGGTGGCCAAATGCGAGCTCTCCAGTGTGAATGGTCCTCCATGTCCAGCGTGGTTGATATTAATGACTTTATTTTTCACCTAAGAAGATGACAAAGTATTAAATAAGGCTTTCCAACTGACATTGTTTAGGGAGACTAGGAGCTCCATCTACTATATATTTTTAAGGGCCAGTTTAATTACACTTGATGTTTTCTTAGAGCAAAGGCCAGTCTGGAGGAGTTTTTATGCTCTATATAGAGGAAGCTGACAAAACGTGCTCAGTGCCCTTGAGGTAACATCATGTCTTGTAACAGAGCTGTCAGAGCAGGATTAGGGCTCAGGATTGTCTGACACCCAGCTGTGAGCTCAGTTTGCTGTGTGACCTGTGGGATTCTTTGCAGTGGGAATTTGAGAGTGGGAGCCAGAGGCACGGTGGGGTTACTCAGGCTGCTCAGCTGCGCTGGGCTATCAACTATCAACATCTGTGGCTCTGTAGTCACAAAGAACTTAGGTTACTGATCCTGAAAAATTAAATCCAAGCTAAATCCATGCTGCCCAATACTGTCCTCCCTCTGTTCCTAGCTAGAGGTTCCCAGCATCTCCTTTGCACCAGCAACACAGCTCTGAAACTGCAGTGAGAGGTCTAGGGAAGCCAACTGGAATAGTCTTCCTTTGGGTTGGTTGATTTAATTTTTTTTTTTCCTGCCCTGCACATCCAGAGCTGCAAAATTGTCCTGGAGCTGCACCAGCTGGTGTTGCACCTAAAATCCAACTACTGGGGTGTTTGGAGTGATTGGATCTCAAACTGATTTTAGTCACTTTAAACTATAGCAGAGACTGAAAAGTTTAGCTCATGAGTGGCTAGACAGAAGATAAGTCTGGCATGGAATGACAAATCTTGTAACAAGGGCTTGTAACACACCCAAACCCATGCTAAACTGGGATGAAAAGGTATTTGCTCTGTCTGGGTGCTGCCTGTGCTGTCACAAACCTTCTGGACTGCTGCTGGTACCTGTCTCACCACTCACAACATGGACAGAGCTTTGCTTGTATCTGCCCACCCTCAGCAGCTGAGACTGACCTGCCACAGTCCGGGCACACTTGGTGACGAGGAAAACAAAGGCCTGGAATTTGGCAGAAGTGATTAAGAGCACATGAAACCCGAGCACTGTTGCCTTCCAACTTGTTTGTGAAACACAGCAACACATGCATGGGTCGCAGATTTAGAGAGCAGTAAGCTGAGACCGAGCAACAGGGGTGACCCCACACTGTGTACACATAAACACTTCCTTCAGGTGCCTGCAAAATTCACTGCTTTAACTGTAGCTCATTGACAGCCCTCAAGAACATTCAGGAGTGTGATACTTAAAAAAACAGCTATAACTCCAAATGTTTATTGGAAAAAAAAATGGAAAGAAAAGCCCAGGAAATACTTAGCCCTTCATGGGTGGGTTGACCTAATGCTCTCAGCAGAAAGACATAATGGAGTGAAGAAGGAATTGATTTCTTACCTATAGAATGGGAACTTCAAGTATGTCCCATGCAAGAAAAATAGTCTCATGAGTGTAGGCTATACTTGGTTAGTCTGGTGAAACATCTTTTAGGCCAATCCTGGGAATCATCCCAAATTTATCCTCCTCAGACTGCATAAGCATTTCTGACTATCAGTTCCTTAGATGCTTGTTTCTTAAGTGGGCAATTGGCAGAAATGGTGTGTCGTCCTTTCCATAGGCATTCTTTCACCAGGTCAGCTGTGAGACTCCTGTCCTCATGACTTGTCTCATCTGCATTTACAAAATTTCCTGCACTGAAACATGGACTGTGCTTCCCTCACCATTTAGAAATACTCACTTATATTCCTCCAGTCAAATTATTCCTGTTAGCAAAAATAAAAATAAAAATAAAAATAAAATAAATATAGTAATAATGAATCCAATAGCACTTGATGCCTGAGGATCTTGGAGCACACTTCAGTCTATGAGAACGTAACCTTGCAGTACTGTGAGATGGATCAGTACTGTGAGATGGATCAATACTGATCCCTCCAAGGCAAAGCAGAAGGATAACAAATTAAAAAATATACCCCAGAGCATACAAACAGCCCAGGACATAACCCTCAGTCTTGGCCTTGAGATACATGTCTGGGCTCTTACCAGTAAGAATTTTTACTGTGACTGTATTTTAATAAAAGAAAAACTTATTTCTCTGTTATAGTTCTGTGGAAAATAACAAATTTTTTTCTGCCATTAAAAAGGCTTTATAAAATTAATGTTCTTTTGAAGCTGAAAGTAGTCAAAGGTTACAGATAGAAAGAAGTACATTTGGCAGATAGACTGTTTCCTTGCTTTCCACAATGGCAGAATTTGTTCATATCTCCATTTTTCCTTTGGACTGATTCATCCTTTTCACACAGAACAGTTACATCTGGATCTGATATTATTACCCCAGCTACCCTGTAGCCCGTGCATGACAGCTGCCCTATTTTTCCACTATCTACACAGAAAGAAAGCCCTCAACTGTTGTGCTCTCACTGCAATTCTCTCCTTTGCCTTCCAGTTTCAGCACAAGGTTGCATCCCTGGAGCAGCCCTGGCAAGGCAGGGAGCAGTGTGGAGCTGGGGCAGATGGTCATCCCATGCTGGGAGCTGCCCCCTCCTTCCCAATCACCCACTTGCTTTGTCCAGATTGGCACCTTCTCTTTGCCCACCCAGGCTGTGACAGCGCTCCTTGTCCCTCCTCTCTGGATCCAGGTCTTGGCAGTTCAGGGTGAAGCTGAGGACTGGGAAGCTCAAGTCCCAGCCAAGAGGTAGGATATTGAGATGTTTTCCCTTGATAATGGTGTTTTCTGAGTAACAGCTCTTAAACATGAGTCCTCTGTACTTCCCAGAGCAAGAGAACTGTCAGATAAAATAAAATTACTAAAACACTGCAAAAATCACAGTGCTGAACAGAAACTTCATTAAGTGCCTAATTAGAAACAAGGGGAGTGGGCAGATACTTCACATGGGTGAAAAGAAAAACATCTCGTATTACTTATATGAAAGGGGCCACCACGAATCACCAGGTGATTCTGAAGAGGATCTTCTCAGTGATACAGGAACACTTTTTTTTGTTTTATAAGAAAGGCTTTTTTTCCTGGGTGCAGTATTTCTCCTTATGTGTGTGGCACAATTATCATTATCTTATTCAATGACTTAAAATTCAAAATCAAGTAATTGAACTGGCAAGTCAAAGTAACCTTGTTTTATGACTTTTGAGGAACGAATCTAAAAATAAATTCTGTCATAAGAGCAGCATTGGACAAACAGATCTGTCAGGACCAGAGTGTAAATGCTGGGCTTATCAATATGTGAACCAAATTCTACTCCCTCTAGTAAATTATTATTATTATTAAATTTCTTGCTTCCATCAAGTGTGAATGGTATTAAACCAGAATCTAGTAGAAAACTTTGATTTCCATGTGATAGTCTTTGTCTAAAGTTAAATCTTACTTGCATGGATTTGAAAATAGAGCATCTTACTACAAATTGTAAGAGATTTTTACAACTTTCAGTACTATTCCAGGTTGCAGATCCTGTGGAGTTATCACATCTAAGAGCATTAATTTAATAATGGCAGAGCTTCTGTGTTACCAGTTTCAGGCTTCTGCTTCTGAAAACACCAAACCATACTACAATTTTCATAAGCTCCTTGCATTATTTTAACAGTAAGAATTTGCCCATTCTTTTTTAATGGGAAGGCTGTTCCAAGCACCTTCTTGTTCTGAGAGTTTGAATATGTTTTCTAATTTCTGATCCAAATGCAGTCATGCACAGTTTCTGGTTTGGTTTTTTTCTAGTGCTGTGTCCTGTAGCTCTTTCCACGTTGCAGTATTTATAGACATGAGTTGAAATCCCTTTGAGCCTTTGTTTGGCTAGATTGATCCCACCACCTGTTCTCATCTCTCTCACAGGACAGCCTCTTCAGTTCCCCAATTATCCCAGCCATTCTCTGTCCCTCTTCCAATTCAAAACAATTTGTCCTGGCTGTTAGTTACTGAAATTGTACACACCCCTCCAGATGCTGTTTCACTTGGGCACCTGTGAAAATAGGGTTTGGAGCTACCTCTCCCCTTACATCCAGGCATTGCAAGCACCTTAGCCCTTCGTGGCTAAGTCATGGTGGTCATTTGTCACACTCTCCAAACAGCCTGCAGACAAGACCTCCTGATTTTTGGCCTTAATCATTACTTCCACTGAACCGAGGGACTTCTGAGAAAGACGAACAAGTGGTGGCATGGAAGTCTGCAGTACTCACAGCTTCTGCTGTGTAACTGTGTTGTGCTACCATGTGGGCAAGGGAGAGGCCTTGGCTACAGCTTCCCACTCCTCTCTGCCTCACAGCCTCTCAGGACACCCATTCTCCACCACGCCACGCCGGGACTGTCCCACACCAGCTCTTCTGGCTCCCCACTTGTGTGCAGCACAGACTTGGCCTCCAGAAATGGATGTAGCTTCACCTGGCAGGTGCTTCCATGGCCACCTGCCCTGTTTGGTGGGAAGGAATCACCTCTGCAGGGCAGTCAGACCAGCACCTTTGCCTTCAGCCAAGCCCCAGCAAAGAGGTCACTGTGCAGAACATCAGCAGGAGACTCAGAAGGAGGCAGCAAGACTTCCAGAAGATGTAAAAAAAAAAAAAAAAGTATTTCTCTTTCATGAGCTTATTTTTTTTTCTAAAATTTCAGACACTTCCCTCTTTCATAAGGCATGAACTAAAGAGCCACATACTGGATTTACAGGTAGTAGTCAGGCTCTGGTATTTCTGGTTCTTTCAAAGGTCAACTCTTTTATAGAATCACAGAATCATTAAGGCTGGAAAAAACCTCTAAGATCATTAAGTCTAACTCTTAAACCAGCACTGCCAGATTCACCTCTAAACCATGTCTCTAAGCACTACACCTACACATTTTCTGAACACTTCCAGGGACACTTCTACCACTTCCCTGGGCAGTTTATTTTATTACATGATCACCATTCTGCTATTTTTATTTTTTTTTAACCAGTCTAAACTTCCCCTGGTGAAATTTGAGGGCATTTCCTCTTGTTCTGTCACTTTTTATCTGGGAGAGGAGACTGATCTCTACCTGGCTACAGCCTTCTGTTAGGTAATTATACAGCACAACAAGGTCTTCCTTTCCTCCAGGCTGAACTCACCCAGCTCCCTCAGACACTCTCACTCTCTAGACTCTTCACCAGCTCCATTGCCCTTCTCTGGACATGCTCCAGCCCCTCAATGTCCTTCCTGCAGTGAGGCATACAGCATTTGATGTGGCCTCACAAGTGCTGAGTTGTCCCAGGTTACACATGGAACATGCAGATGATGGGTGACGTTTTGGTGTGTTTGTTTCTCTGACTGGTCTTTCAGAGAAAATGGATGGCCACCCACTGCAGCAGCCTCATGAGCCCAAGTGAGGAGCATTCCTGCATCCTGGGGCTCCTGTGTCCAACTCTGATGGGAGCAAAGCACGGGATGTGCAGGAGCTGACTCCAGGCCATCTTTCCTGCAGGTCAAACAAGAGGGAGTCAGGCCTCCAGCAGAGATCAATTGTTTCCCTGTGACCAAAAAGAAGTAAAGTGAACTGGGCTTACAGGCAGGACCTGGGCCCCCAGGGAAATGGCCCAGGTGTGTCTGTTCCCAAGGCAGAAACAGGTCTTGGCTCCTGCTAAACCACATTACTGTCCAGGAAGGCAGCACAGTACTCCCAGAGGGGTTGGGATGCTTGTCATACAGTGCTTGCTTGCCTATTTGAATGGAAAAGAGATATTTTTCTTGGACACATCTGTGAGGGAGCTCAGCACCCCTGGCAGTAGAGCTGACACCCCAGAGAGAATGGGACTGACTTTCCTTTCAGTGGGGCATCAAGACCTTAACAAGGTGCTTGGGGGTGTCTCACGGCTCTGCCAATAGGAGCCATGCCTTGAAATGCCTCCAAGGGAAACTGCTGTGAACTGTACATAGGCAGAAGGAAAAATCACAGTCAGACAGAAATCACTGTGCTGAGAAAAGCCTAATCAGAGGGAAGCCTGCTCCCAAGCCCATTTGGTGAGGGCGTGCGCTGCAGCAGCTTCGATGACCGCACGTGGCTGCTGCTTCTGCGGCTGCTCAACACCTCAGACAGGCCCACACCTGAGAGGGCTGATGGACGCTTGACAGCCACCACAGGCAGTAGCTCTGGACAAAGCTTCACATGAGCTGTGCCCATCGTCCTCTCCTTCTGCAAAAGGGTAATTCCAACAGCTCTTACCAAACTGAAAAATTAATTCTACCCTCTTCCTTTTTTCTAGCCTTTTTCTTCTTCCACCTTTTTATCTTCTCTCATCTGACACTTTTCAGTATTCATTTTCTTCTTTATTATCTTCCTTTTCTATATAATTTTCACCTCATACAGATGGTTTCCTCCCTTGTCACTCTACTTCTTTCCTCAAAAGTATGGTACTGTTTTTTAAAAATGTTTATTTCTCTTGTCCAAATCCTTTCCATCATGCTTTCTCTGAGTTCTCTCATTGCCTTTTATTTTCCCTTGCATCTGCTTAGCTGCTTTTGCCATTTGGTTAAACATCCAGGATGTTTCTCATCCTCTCAAGTTTCTGTATACAAGGTCTGGGGCCACAGGTCTACTCCTGAACGTGGTCTGCATTCCAGTATTGCTTCCATCCTTGGAAGATCCCAAGCCCCAGCTTCCATTTGGTCATGGGAGACTGACCATAGGTTGATTTTTATGCTATGAGAGCCTATGCAATTATTAAGGCAGCTAAAGACCAATCATACACACCGTATTTCCTGTAATACTGGATCTAGAAATACTCATGAGTCGTTGTGATCCTGAACAAGAAAAAAATCGTTGGAAAGTGTTTAAGTTAGTTATAAATTGCTTCTGGTATGTTTTTCTCAATAAATACCAAAGAAAAAGGTGTCTTCACTGTTTTCTTGCCATGGCAGTAACGTTTCTGACAATTCGTTAGAAGGCACCCCTCTCCATTACGCTTAATTTCCCTCCAGTAATTTGTTCCCATTTCTGGGAAAATCTGCCTCATTAATATTTGTAGGTACAAGCTTACCCATATTTTTTCACTACCACTACTCGGTAACCCTAAGTAATTCTCTTTGATGTAGCTTTATATAAAAGAAATACTAATTCTGTTATTTATAGTTGCAATGAGCAAACTAATTAATACTTAGTAGTGCTTCTGAACATACCTCTCTTCTTGCCTTTCAACATTTTGGCCACTACTCAGTTTTCTTCATGTTATCACTGCCTTCACACTAGCTGAAGCACCCAGAACCACAACTAATTTGACAGAGGGAGACGTTTAGTGCTACATGAAGAAGGGCTATTCGTGCCATTGCCTGTGATGTGATACCTCCAGTCATGCATCTCCAAGTGATGTTGGCTCTGCTTCCACTGTATCGTATTGACAGTTCACACCCTGCCTGCTGCTCAACTGATACCATAGAGAAGCCTTTCTCCACCTGGATGGTAGGCTGCTCTTCAAGTTTCTCTGTCTGACTGGATGTCTGCACTGGGGTTAGTTCTGATTACAGACAGGAATTGTACTGAATGGATCTCACTTGAATAACTCTGCTGCATCCCTAAAATATTGACATAATTATCAGCCTGTAAGTCAAGGTGAACTATACACTTCTATTCATCTCCCAGTTCTCTAGGCCAAGGTTCAGGAACTGGTGTGCAACACTGCTGACATGGCACAACCCATAGCTTAGTTTTAGTGGTACATAGCCTTAAAAACCATTTCTTCCAATGCAAATATGAATCTGCACTAATATATGGGCTCAGGAACAATCCTCCACATAGGCTCAGGTGCAGCTGAGAAAGATCTCAGGTTCCTTCCCAGGAGAATTTCCAAATGCTCATGAACTTGATGCAACCATCACTCACAGAAATCAAAACTCACAGGGTTTTCACTCACAGAAATCCAGGACTGTGTGTTTGCTTGAAAGCTTCAAACCAAATTTATTGCAAATTCATGAAAAAAAAGAAGAAACCACAGGCTGGTAAACTATTACATCTCAGTGCAAAGAACTCGTCCAGTGATGTGCAATCAGATATTGACAAGAATATCTAAATAAGCAACAACTTCTCAATATAAATCTCCTTAAATAAAAAAGAAAATAATTTCCATATTTACAGATTACAATGCAAATAGACCCTTAAAGCATTATTTTGTATTTAGCAGGTTTATTTCTTTGAAATAAAAGAGAAATGGCTTGAATCTAAGAGGGTACTTCGGAAGCAGCTTTCTAGACAGTCTGTGTTACCACCAGTGAAAGGACAAGCAGCCTCCCCTCGATCACTGGTCTGCTTCTACTTTCATCCAGGTTTTCACCGAAGGGCTTCTGGTACCTCCACCTATGAAACAGGGGTGGGAAGGGCATTCATTACATTTGCTGTACAGTCTAGATGGCAAAATACCTGAAATTCCTGCCAGACATACACTGTCCTACGCATCATCTCCCACAACAAGACTGAGCCTGGGAAAGTACCCCCATTTCTGTCAAAATCACAGTCAGACAGAAATCACTGTGCTGAGAAAAGTCTAATCAGAGGGAAGCCTACTCCCAAGTGCTTTATTATGCTCACATTTCTAGGATTTTTTTTTTTTAACTAAAAGTGTGTGCTAAAATTAACTGAGATTGTGCTAAATTTGGACCACAATCAATTACTGAACTAGGTTCTCTTACTTACCCGCCTTAATTGCCTTATGCTGCTTGCCCGAATTGCTTCCATAAGGTTGTCATGGAGAGACCTTTGTGGGGTGGATGGCCGGGTGGAGGGTCGTGAACCTTCCTCTGATTTTCTGTCTGAGACTGACTTTAAAGAATCTTTAATTTCTTTCAATATGCTGTTCTCATGTTTTCTGCTTTTTTTGCCTTTTTTCTTTTTCTGTCCGTTATGTAAGGCGTTTTTTGAGCTTTCTTGCTGTTTGATGACTTCAGCTATATNAGCTTTGGGGAAGACCATGGTGAGCTTTTAGGTGACACATAGGGTGAGGACCGAGGTGTCCCCTTCTGCAAAACTTTGGTCTTTGGACTGACAGCTCCGTCACAACCTGACTCTTGTTGCCGCTGCTCCTGCATACGCTTTTGCCTTTGTTTATCCATATTTCTCGTCAGGATACTTGTCATGCTCATTCTTGGGCCAGCAAGGTCAAAGTGGTACCCCAGCTTTACCAGAGTGGTGTTCTCTTTCAACAGTTTGACTATGTCCATTTCCACCTGGCTGCCCATGATGTGCCTCTGATTGTGGAAGCGCAGTTCTGTTAGAACCTTGTTATGCTGCAAAGCTCTCATGATGGCCAGCACGCCTTTGCCTGTGATAAAATTTGACTCAATATTCAGACTAGTTATATGCTGATTAACCTTTAACATACCAGCGATAGCTATGGCCACATTGTCATCAGCATGGGTGTTAGCCAAGCTGAACGACTTAACCACTGTGTTGTCCCTCAGGGCTTGAGAAAATTGTATAAGCATCTGTGAAGTGATGTTTTCAATGTTGTTCAGATTGACCTCTGTGGTGTCAGGGTCATTGCTCCTAACTTTTTCCAAAGCATCTTCAATAACTGTTGGATTCCCACAAGGGTGGATGGCACTGCTTTTTAAGCTCCGAGTATCACTGTCTTTTCCATCATGGCCATTGAGGAAGTTTTCATTGTCCTTTGCACCATTACACTTTTTGTGTCTGATGTGGTCAGAACGCCTGCCAGCTGCAGCATTTTGCTCTTCCTCATTGTCATCATCACTCGCATCTTCATCTTCCTCCTCATCTTCTTCTTCATCATCCTCTTCAGTACATGCCTCTTCAGACACTTCACTATTGCTTTCTGTGAAACATTCTTCTTGAAGTTCTTCTGAATTGTCTTCTTCTTGCTCAGAATCCTGAACAGGAATGTAGGTGTGGGTGTTAAACATGATTGAAGTAATGTAGCTACTGCCTTTTAGCACAGAACAATTATATTGACACTGTGTAAGTTAATATTGAAAGCTAAAAACAAACAGATACAGTTATCTAGGATGAAAATGTTTAATCTTAATCTAAAAATGTTTAATTTTTAACATTACTTCTTTTACACTCTTTAGAAAATGCTTAGCATAAATTGCAACCACTTTACCAGTGACTTCTGCCAAGAGAAAACTTGATGCAAAGTATTATGACACCGACGTACTTCAGGTTTTCTATGTATTGGCATGTCTACAAGGGGATGTAATTTGGATCCTTGACAGCAGAAACATAAGACAACAATTTCAGAATGAACATGAGCAACAAGCTTCTTCATTTCATGAGGATTAGACACCTCAGACTCCCTTGCATATGTTAGTATGTCTAAAAAGTTAAAGGTTGCCATGATTTAAAATACAAGTAGTGTCTGCATGTGTAGTCTTGTATACCAGCACACAAAACAACACAGAATTACATGTCAAAAATACTCTGGATGTACTGCATGGGCTGTACATACTAATAAGCTATTTGTCAAGAAAGAATTGACATGTTTTCCCACAGGTAACATGTAAACACAAGTCAACAACACCTGAATTTCTTCATGTTTGTCAAGAGCTAAGCGTGTGCGCACTGCCAGCTGTCACAGATCAGCTGCCATACTGTAAATTGTTACAACTCGTTGTCTACAGAGAAAATGCATTGTTTTTCTGAAACACAAGGTTATTTTACTGTGTTTGGTAGGTACCAGGCAGGCAAATTTGAAACCATGCCCCAAAGCTCTGCATTTTTCTTTAGCAGTTATGGTGGCAAAAGAAAACTCTCTGCAGAGGAGCAGGGAAAGGTCTTCGCTCCAGGAAGCCTCACTCTCCACATGGAGGACTCCAGGAGTACTGTGGGGATCTACGGGGCGTGACAGAACCCAGAACCTACAACCAACCTTAAAATTCTTGCTCAAAAAGATCTTCCATGTCATGTTTTGTCTACTGCAAAAAGTATAGGTATGCATTTTTCTTTACAATTGTAAATGTTTATAATATTTTTGATTAATTATAGTTGTTCTGTGTGCACTACTTTAGCAATATTTGTGTTTTAATCTCTGTAAAATACTAAAGTGTATTTTCCAAAGTGAGTGCACTCTGCAGAGACACAGCGATTCTGTTCCTGGAAAACAAAAGTGTTACTAACAGGACAGCCTATTTTTAGACAACCTGTGCTGTTTTAGGTTTGCTTAGCTCTCTGGGTCTGAAAATAGAGAACTGCTAAAATGCATGGTACTCTTTCATGATTTTCAGTAGAGTTCCGTGCTGAGACATATGCAAAACAGATGCTAATTGTGATGTTTGCAATGACTGTAATGCTTGTGACTCTTAATGAAACGGGACACTGAGCTGTTTCTGCCTGATGTTAATGAGCATTCAGTACTGGGGGTCTTCAAGGGTCTGAGTGCATTGTCCTGCACACAGAGATCTTGTCGGACCCAGTCCCATTGCTTCTTCTGTAGAACTTGTGCAGCAAGGCCCTTATGCTGAGAGACACAGTGCTACCTGTAGCCTTATTATGGGATTAAGATTTATATCTGTATCTTCAATATATGTGTAGGGTTTTAAGATCTGGAAACAACCAGGTATCCAAAACCCTGTCTTCATGGCTTTGGTTTTCTATCTCGAGAAATAAATACTACGGATGAGCAGAATGCACTATTAATAATAGCATTAATATTAATATCAAAATGCACTATTTATATTTTCAGTGATGCTAGATTAATAAAAACATACTTGGTATTTTATTCCTTTTTTGAGTGTCATTTCTGAGGTCAAAGGCAGAATTTAGTTGCCTGTCATGTACATTGTCTGGTATCACAAAAAACTGCATGATAGTTTTGAAATTGAATAAAGAGGTGTATTCTTACTGTGGCACCACTGTGGTACAGGACTGCTGCAGGCAGCCTGTAGGACTTTACCTTATTTTGCAGGAGTAATTTAGTGAAAAGTTAGGACTAAGAGAGTCCATGCAGAGGTAAATATCTCTGAAGGACAAGTTATTCACCCTAAAAGGCTATCTGCAAGTTGTTTGCCTTTTGGACCAGCTGATCTGTCACCACTAACTATAGAAGGAGCATGAATAACCATCTTAGATAAAGGTGCATAATTTCCAGACAGTTGAAAGCAAGAAGAAAATTGTTTTCAAGGAGCTTTCTTGTTGCCATCAGTGGAGAGGGTCTTTGGGCTCTCTATATTAGCATATCCACATTTTCTTATTTAAGGATGCATTCAGGAAGTCTTTTCTCAGATCAGAAAGTATAGAATCTTTTGCCAGGGCTTGGAGATTTAGCCAGTACCCATCAATAATGCTGTATATACACAGAAAATTAAAAAAAAAAAAAAATTAAAAAATTAAATTAAAAAAAAAGATTCTGTCATTATATAAGAATACCAAACCAGACCTGTTCAGCAGGTTTTTTAGAACTGCCCAGGTTTCCAGTTCCAGGCTAAGCTGGAAATAAACATTAATCTTGCCATTTACTCTCTAGGACTGACAAACAGGGAGTGAAGTTGATGTCTGCAAGCTGATACTAATGGTCTGATGACAGCTACTGGTCTGTGCTGTTGCCTGCTAAGACCTTATACCACCATTCACAAACAAGAGAAAATACCTACATGTAAAAAACCTCCTGGATATTGAAGGGTAATTAAATCCATCTGACTTTCCTCTAGGAAGATATTCTGTCTAATGTATAAACTGCAATTATTTCCTTGCCAATGAAACAAACTCCTGAAACAAGTTTGTTAGAGGTTCTGAGTTCAGTTTTGCTGTCTTTGCCTTTGTTGTATTACTTTCTGCTTAAACATGGGAAAATGTGTCCCTATAAAAAGAGTGAGAGCTTGGTATGAAGCAGCACTCAAAAGTTCTCAAGTCCCCATTTTGCTTTAAAATTATATGGAGCCATCATGAAAATAGAAGTTGCTTTTTGGTTGGGCTTAGTCTCACATATACTTTTAGCACGGAACAGGAGTGGACATAGCTGAGACTGAGAGTGCTCACTGCTTGCCAAGACTGAGCCCTTCCCTCCCGCCCAGCTGAACTGCTCATTTGCAGCTCAGGAAATGGCTTTTATTAATAACATTTTTATTTTGGGGGATGAGTTGCCTAACGAACTGTATTGGTTATTTTTTTTGTGGGGGAATGCAGTTAAATGGTTTGACTGATGACTCTATCCCAGGCCACTTTTTAAATAATGTACAGCTGCCCTCTGACAATGGTTGCCAGAAGACTCCTGAACCACACCAAGGATCCTCAGCAGGAGCAAAGCAACACAAGGTGCTGGCTGCAACACAAGCTGCTTTCTTCCAGCAAACACAAAGCCTGGCATCTGCTCACTCAACTTCTGACATAACATGTATTCAAAATTATCTTGCTTACATGTTTCTCAGCAGTCAATATTGGCTGTTTTTTAAGGAAAGGAAAAGTCATTTTGTGTAGCTTTCTTAAAAAAATCATATGCTATGCAAAAGCCCACATCTCTAACTATTAATAATTTCTAACATGCCCTTTAATTTTTTTTCCTATTTTAATCACTAATTACAGTGTTTATGGCACTTTCCTCCGTTCTGAACTGAGCACTTAAGGTACCTCCAGAGAGAGAGAGAGAGCAGAAACTCTCTGAGCACTCTCTCAGTACTTTAGCAGGTACAGAGGTACAGTTAACAATGTTCTTAGAAATGCTACAAGAGACTGAAAAGAGATTAAATCAGCCAGTGAGATCATGCCAATGAAGAATAAAACCAAATATCTGTAGGAAACAGCAAATGCCTCCGCATCTTACCTTCTCGCATGCACCCAGCCTCTCTTTTTCTAGGAGTTTCTTGGTCTCCCTCTCCCAGTAGGCCATCAGCGCTTCCCTGCTGAAAGTCCCTGTTGGTGTTTTCTCTGTCAGGCTTTTCTGCCGCTGTCCCACTGGAAGGTTTCGGTCGGGCTCTATGTCCTCCAGCTCCCGCTCCAGCTCCTTCAGCTCCTCTTCAGTGAGAGAAGCGAGGAGCTCATCTTCATCTATGTCTTCATATTTACTGAGCTCTCTTCTATACCCAAAGGTAGACATGGTCCTGCTTGGTCAGGCTGGTACAAAGCTAAAGTGACCAGGCATTCAAGAAGGCTGAAGCAAGCAAGCTGTGTCTCCTGCGGTCAGCAACTGTTTCCCTGCATAGCCAGAGGCACCCTTTTAAGAGTAATCATTGGGGGCTTACGACAATGCATGAAGGGATGAAAGCATGCTCCGTTTTAAGCATCAGACGTCAGCTAGACATCTGAACAGCAAGAATGTCCCAACACTAATGTTTGCAAGTCCCTTAAAGAGGGGGATTATTGACACACTGGCCATGGCCATATTTAGAGCAGGCAGCTAGTGGGAGAATACCAGCCCCGCAGACGGGGGGGTGGCACCAAATAAAACCCCGGGCGCACTTACAGTGGCATCGTGTCCAAATTGCAGTAGGGAAAGAACAATGCAAATCCATTTAATCCTGAGCTGTCACAGGGGCTGGAAATAAAACACCCTTGCCGTTGTCCAGTGGACTTCCTCTCACTTCCACGGTTTTCTAGTGGAATGCTGCTATCCCACCAAGGTGTTTGCAGGCGGTTGGGATCAGTGGAAAGGCTGCCAAGGGGAGGAGGTCGGCATGCCAGCAGCTGTGGGGAGCACTGCTCCTGCAGTGTCACGTGTTGCCTGCAACAAATCACACAATTGAATTTTTTATTAATTCCTTTTTTTTTTTTTTCCCCCTAGGACTACCAGAGTGAAAATCAGTGGGACACATCCATTTGGAGCACCTGTGAGATTTTTTCTCATGTGGAGAATTGTGGAGAATTTGTGCTCTGCAGGAGAGGAAAGGACAGAGTCATCCAGATATTTAAGGGTAACAAGCTCTGGGTGGGCAGGGGGGCTGTGCCTTCATCACTTCTGACAGGCCAAGCAACTGAAGGCCTCTAGTGGCTATTCTTTTAATGGCTGTTGCTCACTGTCATTGACTGATGTGCAGCTGGAGAGTGCTCTTCAATTCTTTTTTCTAAATGTATAGCTACGTTATAGTTTCTGCTAATAGATGATGAATTTTTCTGATATTCCTTCTATTTACAAGGATCTTTCAGTATGAAGTACTACAAAAAGAAAGATTAAACTTTGTACTGTTTATTGTTTGTTTTTCTGATGTAGTTTTTTGGGTTTTTTTCTTTTTTTTCTACTTAGCAGTGAATGATGGTGAGCTAGCAACATTTTCTGAAATATACAGGCCAGCAATATCTGCTAACCTGTGTTGTGAGAGAGGGGGAAGGAGAGGAAGAGAGAAGGTTTTGGTACTTGGAAGTAGGAACACATCTATAATAACAAATATCAACGTTCTTAAATGAACTGTGTTTTAGACAGTCAAGCCAATATTTAATGGACATGGAAGTGAACATAATTTGAAATTATTTTCTTGCCCAACATAATCTCTTTTTGGTCAGTATGGATTGGACATGTTTAGCCAAATTGCTCATTTAGTTTCATTATTGTGCATACAGCTTTACTGACAGTAGAGAGAAGCGCATGATTTTCATACAGATTTGATAAAGAAATTATATTTTCCTTTGATCATTTGTCTATATGACATTTTTGAGGTTATCAAGAAATGGTATGAAAGCTTATAACCTTAGTCTTTCCTAACTTACAAAACACATTAATAAAGCAGAAGTAAGAATATTGTACACCTTAATAGAAAATAAATACTTGCAGGTCATTTGCACTGACAGAATCTTTGGACAAAATAGAAAGGAGGCAGATGCTTGGCTTATGGAGCTAAGAGTGTTACCTTCACCCTTACACCTTGAGGTAGGAGGTCCCATGATGGGTCACGTGCACACAGACAAGTCAGTGGGGCCATAGGAGCTCTGTTCACTCTCTCACCTGCAGAACACAGCCTGGGCCGAATTATGAAAAATGTGAAAGAGTAGGAAAATACAGTAGGTTGGTTCTTTCTTTTAACTTGGCATTATCAATGCTTTTTGGTAGAGCTGACATAGGCATTAATTATTTGTATATAGGTGCACTCCAAGCAATTTTATTTCTTTAGCATGTCTAGGACAATGGTTCACATTGTTATAATTGGAGTTAGTCAAAGAAGCAGCACAATAAAATTATCTTTCTTGAGTGAATTTTTGCTCGCAACATTTTTTGGACAGAATTAGGAAATGTAAACTGAACAGATTTTCTGTTGGAAAAGGCTGGTTGAAATTGAAAGGATTTTAGAAATATGCTATATGTAAAACACTGAAATGTACAATATTAAAAGCAAAAATATGCTGTTAAAAATTTAGTCTTTTCAAACATACTATTTCCCCGAAAAAATCTCAGCTTTCTGATTTTCCTTTTTTTGTCAGGTACAAAAAAAAATTTTAAGTCTTTCAGTTTTCCTGAGTTGAGAGTCCATTATACAAAGTACAAACATACAGATACCTGAACTGTCTATTCAGTTTCCTACATATAAAGTTTCCTACATATAAACCAAAATTTTCAAATTCAAAGAAACTTCAAAAAACAGCATGTATTATTCACTTTAAAATAATATTCCAAGGGAAGATTAAATAACATGAATATTACCTTCAATGCTATTCCTTGCTGAGACATGATACAACAGTGAGCCAGTGGTGATGTTTTTCTACACAAAATGCCAATGGTGTCCATTCTAGCCATGAGATGAGATAATTTAAAGATGTTACTAAAGAGGGACAAGGTACTTTCTTGTACATTTCTCTGCTGAAGCAGGGGGAAAGTTGGCAGTCAGGTGAGATTATGAGAGGTTTGTGTCCCTTCTTTGTCCTATAAGACACTCATGGTATTTCAGGATTTTACAGGGAAATGGCCAAAGGTGAAGAACCACAAACACTTTTAGGACAATTTTAATAAAAATAATAAGGCTGTAGCATATGGTAAATTACACAGAGAGAGAGAGAGGAAAAAAACAAAAAGCTAAAACTGTAAAGAAAAGTACTCACAGGTTAGAAAATGTGGGAAAGTATTTGTTGTTGTCTGCTGATGAGCACTGAAACACTTAATTCCATAGTTCTGTAATCATATATTTTGATCCTAGACACTGAGTACTCAGAATCTTTACTCTTTTTCATTGCATGGGAAAGATCACACACATTTAAAAGCCTTTCAGCATTTTATTTTGCCCCTGTTCTTCAGCATAGTGAAGCTATCAATTATTTTAATTGTCCAGTGGCCTTTTCAGAAGACAGTAAGGTATTACCACTTTTTAAAGGCAGAAGAACAGAGGTATAGAAATCTTAAGACTGAAAGTATCTACTAATGTGGAATTCTGGATTTCCTTTCTGGCAATATTTGGCATTATGCAAGTATTTCAGCTGATCAGGGTTCAGTTCCTGTGGGCATCAGCCATGGCTGAAGCTTCCCACCCTTACAACATTTCAGATCACTGGTTCCAACTTCCAAGAGGAACTCAGAGCAAAACCAGGAGTGACTGTGTTTTCCTATTATTAGCATTCTTACCTGAAACATTTTGTTCCTGTTTCATAGCCTCCTATCCCACACACCATACATGTTCTGACATGAAAAAAACAGCACTGAAACAAGAAGTCTGAGATAGAAGATAGAAGAGCAAACTCTTCTATCTCCCTGGCTGTGTTCTCAATCACACCATTATAAACAGTTTAGAAAGAGTCCATTGTGTGCTAGTGAGGTGGCAGAGTGAACTTCCTTCCATCACAGGAGGCAGTGAGTAGGGCATGAACCATATGAAGTACAGGAGGGAAGATTTATAGTGGCTACACTTACTGTTGTTTAAGATTAATCCTCCAATTGGACATTAGGAAAATTTTCTTCATGGAAGGGGTTGTCAAGTATTGGAACAGGTGGTCCAGGGAAGTAGTTGAATCACCATCTCTGCATGTATTAAAAAGAAGTGTAGATGTCACTACTCAGGAACATGGTTTAGTTGTGGTCTTAGCAGTGTTAGGTTAAATCTGAACTTGATGACCTAAAAGATCTTAGTGATGATTTGATGAAGTGCTTTGCTAACTCCTAACAGAAAACCCAAACTCACCTCCCTATGCCATGCTGAAATCTTGTATGCAGGGAATTAACCATTTCACCAATAGGCCATGGAAACACATATCGCAATCAGAAGAATTATTAAAATATTTGTTGGCTTCAGAACCTGAGCTGAGAGAAAATGAGAACTGGAAGCATCCATTTTATAGGAGAAGGAGTCACTCTGTCATTGTAGATCTTGGCACCTAGGGTTCCTGGCTTTCAGCAACTAGATTTCAGATAGGACTTTCAATCTTTCTTAACCTGGAGGAAAAATTATTTATGTTTTAGGTTTTCCAAGAGGAAACCCTTCTAAGTGTCCTTTTTGCCTTTCCAAGCAATTAACTATTTCAATCAGCAGCCTAGGAAATTCTGTTCCGCTTCTCACATTTCTACACTTGGACAACATGGGCCCAATTGCTTAAAGGCCACAAGCAACGTGTGGCAGGTGCTACTCACCCCTCAGCAGGACAAAGCCCACAGTTAAATGTGTGTTTCCACTCAGATGAGTGCAGGGAAAACTACAGGCAGGCAAAGAAAGGGCTGGACAACCTTGTCCTCAGGAGGGGGACAGAGGCTATTTCAGTCCCAGCTCCCGAGGCCAGCCTGTCAGACAGATGCGTTGGCTCATACTGAGCTCAATCCCACGCTGCAGGAACAGCTCCAACTGCCACAGAGCACATTAAAAACAATGCACCACACCACGCTGGGCTTTCCCCATGTCTCCTGCTGCCCATCTGCAGTGCTGCTTGCTCCTGCTTCCCACCATCACTTTTGCAAACCCTCATTCCTCAATTAACTCCTTTCCCTGTGCCTTCCACTCAAGCAGACTTCAAGGCACCAGCCCCTGAGTTCTCCCTTCATGCCTTATTGCTGCTGTGTGCCTTCTCCATCCCTCATCCTGCAGGCTCCCCACTCCTGCTTTCCCTGCAAACCCCTCACTCTTCTCAGCCAACTCCACAGTCTGTTTGCTGACCTCTCGTTCCTACTTCTCCCTGCATGTCTCCTCTGTCCTGCCTTCGTGTTTCTCACTGCCTGCTCTCCCCCTCCCCTCTCTCTCTATATATATATATATTTGTCTATATATATGTCTCAGTTTTTGTATGCTGCGTGCACAGGCCCAGGTTGAATGCAGAATTCAAACCATCCTAGAGAGGCACAGGGTCAAGCAGCCTGGCAAGTACACAAGACCACGAGGCAGACTGATGGGACAAGCTGCAGCTCTTTCCCTTGGGAGACACGCATAACTTGTGAAAATCGTGCGCAGGGTACTGTGCCTGAAAAGGATGTGTCATCACCTACATTTAACAGTGGTATCAGCAGAGCAAATGGGATGAAGCATGCACTGAAGGCATCTGAAGAAACAATTTTTCAGCTGCTTTTCTCAATGCCAGATGATTCTGTTGTTCGCTCCATCTCTCTGGGTGATGCTGTAAACAGGGAGTCAGGCAGAAGAAAAATATGTTTTCTGTCATGCTGGGGGAACACAAAGTAGGGTAAGTGCTAAGACGACCCTGATTCAAAACCTGCTTTTGCTTAGGAGTCGGGATCAGCATTATTGTTCAAAGACAAATTTTTCCCACAGATTCTCCGCAATACACCCTAGGCTACCAGGAGGACAGATTCCAGGTCCAGGCTGTACTTTAACAACTTGGACCATCACAAACGGTAATCAGCTTTTACTCAAAAACATGTACATGTGGGCTGCCTTATTGCTGAGATCAGTTTTGAAAACAGCTTTCTCAACAGTTGCTGGGGACATAACTATACACCATATACCAACAAGCCACAGGGCAGCCACAAATCTAACATACCATGGTGGGGGTATTCACATTGTCTTGCTTATCAAGACAGAAGAGTAAGAGGGAGTGAAGCAGTGAATGGGCTCTGACAGTGCTGCTGATGGGAAGACAGAAAGGATACATCCTGGAATAGGAGTAAAGATGTTGACTGGACTGCCAGGAAGGACTGGGGGGGAAAAATCAGTGCAAATAACAACACTTCTGAAGTAACCCTCAACCTTTAATTAAAATAAGGAAAACTCACAGCTCACATTGCACAGGCACCTGTGTGCATGGATCCTGGAGGTCTACTTCATTATAGAGAGAGGATGCCGCTGGGTGCCAAAGGTGCAGCAGACTGGGGGTTTATTGCTCCTTTTGCACACCTGAATCACACTAAAAGAAGGAAGACAATGGGGAAGAATAAATCTTCTTGAATAAATGTCACTTCCATTCCCAGTTTTCTTTCCTTCATACACAGGCAATACTTTTTAATCATCTCCTGTCTGTACAATGTCATGTTCTGTAATAACAGCATGAGATGAACCTGGTTATCTTTGACAGCACAAACTATTCCTGCCAGGGTTTTGCCCAAAGCAAGTGCTTCTTCACGTCTCTGCAGACATCTCTGGCCATTTCCTCCTTTCTGCCACACTGAAAAGATAAACTGCTTTGTATGCAAGGATGGTCTTAATGCTCTTGCTTTCATACAGCTGCTCTTATTCCTCAGGAAGAATCTCAGTCTGCTTTACAAACATTGCCAACAGATTTACAAACTATATATAGAAATCGTTTCACTTGCTACTGATGTACAGACATAGGATGACCACAGCAGCTGTTTGGAATTACATCGCAATATTGCTCAACAGGTTTGGAAAGGAAGTAGAGTCTGATGTATTGCAAAGAAAGTAACAGAGGAACTGCTGTATGCACCAAAAAAAGTGGGGTTTGGAAGGCTAATTTCTGCGGGATACAGTTAGCCTACTAGTCTTTAAAAAATGGAGCATAATAAAATAGGTAAAATCTACCAATTCAACCAATGTAAGAATTCTATTATTTGTGTTGATATTTACAAATACACTGTAATATTTGTGTCCATATCACGTAGTTATTAAATTATAGGTGATTATGAAGGCTGCATGGATTCCATCCTTTGTTAATATCAGAGTCCCAGACAATTCTTCCATGTAACTTAGCCAAACCTACAGTTTGTCATTCGGTTTAAAAAATTACTCTTATTTCTTTATACACAGAGAGCAAAACAGGTACTTAGTTACTATATTTAGCATCTCCTTTGTCACTTCTTTTTAACAGTGTGTGTTCATGAAGTTTTTTTTAAGGGAAATGCCAGCAATATAAACAAGTTATATACTTCACAGGGAATTAAGTACAAGCAACAATACTGACCAGTAAATTCTCTACTGTCTTTAGTTATGTTGGAGGGTTGCTTTGCTTTTATTTTTTGTTAGTCCAATGTAATGATAACAGGGGTTCTAGGAATATCTACCATGCACAGCCTATTTTGACAACTGGCAATGGGTTTTCCCAATTTGATGTAGAGATTTCTCCTGAAAACTTGAAATTTTAAAATTAAATGTAAATACATCATACATGTCACCAGAGCAACACTGTTATATCATTCTTATGACTACTAACCATTCACCAATATATTTTTGTATGTTTTCAGGAGAACCCCAGCTCCCTCAGCCATTCCTCATAAGACTTATGTTCCAGCCCCTGGAAGTGATGGAAAAATAAGTGATAAGGCCTGTTCTACAGGGAAAAATCATCACAAATTTATGCCCATGTTAAGCCATAGCCAAGCCATGGATGGATATCTTAGTAGGGTTTTTTTTTCTGCCACAAATAAGGGTCACAAAAAATCCCTTTACCTTACCCCAAGGTAGACACAAAAGAGCCTGTGACTTAGTGACTGTGTTTTTCCATGTGTGACTCCTGTACTAACGGCAATAGTCTCAGTAAGGGCAGCTCAGGCACTTGGAGCCCATGCCAGAACACAGATTGCTGCAGTAAAATTGCTGCCCAACTTCCACCTCAGCCTCACCCCCGCCCTGATACTCAGAACAAGCTCTGCTGTGCCAGCTCCCAAAATTAGATGGTAGTCAGTGCATGGAGTTTTATAGATTACCCCCACAACATTACAGCTTCTACAGCTGAATGTTGGTCATATACAGGACTTATGGCTATGGTTTGCTCCCTCCTTCACTGAGCTCTGAAAACACTCACAGCTACAAAGTCCATCCCATGGGCACTGAAAAGGCTAAAGGCTGATGTAACCACTGTTGAATGTCTGGCTCCTTGGAGAGCTCACAGTCTGGTGCAGCTGTTTGTGTCAGATTTTATGAGAAACAGAAACAAAATTATACCTCTGATTTCAAACATTGTCCCCAAACTGATAGGAGTCCCTATCCCACAGCATGCCTGAATCAGTGCCAGGGCATTTAATTACTTGTGGACATGGCCCGGGGGTGGGCATGCCATGGAATTGGGTTGCCCTGGAATAGTCTGGGTGACACACCCAAATAGTTGAGAAAATTAAATTCTAGTGTTGCAAGGGTTCAGTCACAGTCCAAGCTGGAAAAATAAGGTTTTTTTTTTCCTACCAAATTATTCTTCCAGCTGGGGATGATGCCTTTGTGTCCTTTCACACAACCACCAGCTCTGGTCCAGTTACATTTCCTGTTTCTACCACCACATAGTCAAGTCCATAGAAGTAGCATCAAATGCTCTGGCTGCAAAATATGGGAGTCAAAAGAGTTGTGTTCAATTTCTAGCTGTGCCATAAACCTGACCTGAGGGAAACTGCTCCCTTTCCATTACTATCTCACCTCTTATTTAAAATAAAGTTTTGCTTCTCCCTCCATTCAGTTCACAGATGCCTTGAAAATATGAAGGACACTTTCTCATAATGCTGCACTTGCTTTAGTGTTGAGTGGGATGGGGGGTGGGAGGGGAGGTAAGTGAGGAAGGGCAGAAGTCTTCAATAACCAACTTAAATGGTGAAGGACAGAAAAGCTTTAAACCAGTATCAGCCCACCTCCTATAACAGGCAACCAAACAAAAAAAGGGCCTGCCTGTATTGATTAAAAGATAAACAGAACCAATACCATGTATTTTTAGCTTACCTAATGATACTCAAAGGACTAGTTCATGGTATTTTAAACACTTGGGGCAATGCTCAGTGCTACATCTGAATGCTTTGATGCTGCAGGCAATGGAACTACTGCCTGATGCTTGTATGAAGGCCTAAAAATAAACCTTTGCCTGTGAACTAAAATTACTAATGGAATTTGGCTCTAGCCACAGAAAGGGTTTAAAATCTGTCTAAAGCCTTATTTGATCATGTTTTCTTTGCTGGTTGCAATATACTGTATCAGATATGCAATTGCCCAGATTCTTGCATTGTAGTCACTGTATTAATTAAAATAACCACAAATTAAAATTTATTATGCTTAGGCCCACATTTCTGGTAAAGAATTCCCACAAAGAAATATCAGTGTATAGTTAGGAAGCATACATGTATTTAAGCTGTTACGTCCAGGAGGTGTTGGCCAGTGAAGCCTTGACTTGCAGTCAGCCGTGTTGTGTTCACTGGGCACTCTGTGCTCACGCCATGCCTACAGTCACCTGGGGCATCCCTCTGCCAGGACCCAGATGCTGGATGCCTAGAAGTTTATCACAAGTGACTAAATCATTATTTTTCATCCTCATCAAAATTAGTGGAAAAAACCCCAGAAGTTATAGCTCAGAAAGCTACATGAATGGTAGCCCTACTAAGAGCAGAAGGAGGAATTAAGCCTTCTTTGAAAACTTCTTTGTATCCCAGACCAGTAATTTTCCCTTTTCCTGTTTGCTCCAGTGACTCTGTCATGAAGGACAGACACACAAAGGATATAGCTGCCTTTAGAAGTGGAATTTACATCTCTGACTCAGAAGTTAGGTTTTATATGACAATAACATTCAGCAAACAAGGAGGACTTTTGAAGAACATGGAGAGCCAGTTTAGGGGGCAGGGCAGAAGCATACTGGAGCTGAGCTTTGGTTTGTGTGAATATGTGCATGTGTGATATCACAGCATATATCCCAAATAACAGGGTGCCCAGAGTGACTGTGGCTGCCCCATCCCTGGAAGTGTTGAATGCCAAGTTGGGGGATGGCTTTAAAAAACCTGCTCTAATGGAAAGTGTCCTCACCCATTTCAGGGGGGTTGGGACTAAATTATCTTTAAGGTCCCTTCCAACACAGTCATTTGGTAATTGTAGGTTTAGCTAAACGGATTATGCCCTGTGTAATCCTGACATACACCAATTGAAATACCTTCTTAGTTGGGAGGGTTTGTATTTTTCTTTTTCTTTTCTCAAGATGTAAGGGATGGTAGGAAAACAAAGGGAGTAACTGCAAGCTATTTTTCTGTTGGATTTTTTTCTCTAAATGTGCAGAAACATATTGTGCAGTGCTTGACAGTGTGACTGAGGATGAGTCTGCTCAAGAACTGATCTGCCAAAACTCTGAAGGAACTAAAACTAAAGTCACAATATTTCTTTACCAAGGAGATATGCTGCTTGATTTCCTGGTTTGTTTGACCATCAAAATCTACTCTTTGTTTAAAAGAGCCTACCTAAAGTCCAGTATAGGAAAGGAACAGAAATTCCAGAATCCCATCTCAGAATTTCTTAAAATTTCCTCTCTAAATCTCTAATATATGAATGCAAACATATAACTATGTAAATAATTTTCTCTATCTCAGAGTAGAAAATGAGAAATTACTATTTTATTTTTAGAGTGTTTTCAGAAAAGGATTTTGCCAGCATGTTAATCTTAATCCAACACCATAAACTATAATGTTTAAATCTGGCCAATGAAAAGAGCAAAATGAAGAGAAGCAAGGAAGGTATGTATTTACTAGTTTATCATTTGTTGAAGAAGTAGTCCAACCAGGAATACGCTCGTGCTCTGGAGCTGGCACACAAAAGAATTTCCAAGGATATTTTTTTTTCCCCTGGCACATGAAGTCCAAACACATCTTCACATTATATCCATGACTGAGCAACAGCCTCAGCATCATGTAACCATTCAAAAAATACCAAATGCACTGGGGAAATGCGTATCATTAAGGAGCAAAATTAGCAGTTGACATCTGCTCCATAAGATAGGAGTAGCTGTACAGTTCCATGGCTGTGAGCTCTCACTGCCATGAGAACACAGTTTAAAGGATCCTTGTTTGGATTTGCTCCTGCTTTGAGTGGTATTTTGGTGCAAAGAATCTCGCTGTTAGAAACAGCACTATGAAGTGCAATTTTCCTTCTGTCATCATAAGTATTTGAAGTTATGTGTTAGGACAAGAGAGTGTTGACATCCAAACTGTTTTCAATGACAAGCTCTAGACACTGGTTCTGGCCATCTACAGCAGAGGAAACAGTGCTTGACCCACTTTCCTGGATTAAAGTTTGGGATGTGGCTGCAATGAGATACTTCCTGCCCCTAAAAAGCAGTGAACTAAACTAGGCAGGTATAACTTCCTTGCATGAAGAAAATAACCCTCATCCAGCTATATTCTGAATTTCCAGCTAGACATTTTACAAAAGATCAAAAGGCAGAAACACCAGTTTTGTGCACTGTCAAATAAGATGTGTTTAAGTTGTTTCAGTGTTTTTCACTTAATTCTAAAGAGCATGTTTTGCATTTTGCTTTTTTACACTAAATATAAAAGTTAATTAAATCTCATCATAACACAGGTATGTCTGGAATAGAAATGTATATATGTTTTCAAGTTTCCACCAGCCATCTTTGATGTGACCTTGTGCTGCACTGTTTCTTAATGAAATTGTAAAGTCCAAGCTCACACTCACAGGTAATACCCCTCACAAGTCCCTTTGTGTACAGGAAGCAGTCCTGTCTCACCAAGGACATTGCCACTTCCTCCATACTTCAAAAGCAGAGCTACGCAGTCTAGATTATGTCCTCCAGCTGCTTGAAACAGTACTGATCATCTGCTAAGGCCCTGATAACCCCACCTCAGAGGAGGATACAGAACTTATATCCAATGTGATTTATGCATCATCATAAAAACAAATCTAGAGTACTTTCCTTCTTTTACTTTCCCAAAAATTAAAAGGAAAAAACAAAACCCTTTACTTTCCTCCTGAATTATTTTCAGATATTTAAGTTAAAACTTTAGTAAGGCACAAAGTATTTTTTGTGGCAAATAGAGAACTCAAAAGCAAAACAAGAGGTCTACAGACACAAATTCAAGTGGTCACTTGAGTGGGCTCTGCTTTGCCTGTAAGCCTTACAACTGAGAACTTTCAAACTGGCATATTTCAAAAATAGTTCACTAATTAATACCAATATAATTCCATATGTGGAAGGAAAGATAGGAGGGAAGGAGGGACGGAGGAAGGGACGGACAGAGTGGAGTAAAGAGAAATACAGAAGGGCAAGAAGAACATGTACAGCAACCTCTCCCTGACTGGTTTGCTTTCAACTCTGCCACTCCTCTCACACACATTACAGAAACACGTAAGCGTCAGTCCAGTGCAGCAGAAACACTCACCTATGCTTCCTTTCCTTCTAGCTCATTTCCTCTTTCTTTCCTGAAAGACCTCAGCAGTCAGGCAAGATGTATACCAGTGCAGAGGTGTATTTATCTTTTCCTGACTACATATCATAATGCTTCAGCACATTACAATAAGCACATTCAGCTGTAACCCCTAATGGTGTTGCTCAATATTTGTCCTTAATGTTCACATTTCCATCATTCTTCAGAACATCAACAATGTCTTTGCATCTCTGTTTCACAGCTTCCTTGTACCACTGACCAATTTTTTATGCACATCTTATAAGTTTTCCAAGCTTTCTTAAGCTTTAGAAAAGCTTTTCCTCATGTTTTCATTTGAGGAAATTAAAAAGACTTCCAATTCTAGAAATCTGAGAATAGAATATATGGCAAATAAACAGTAATGTCACCTGCTTGGGAAATCAAGGTACTTGAATATGAGTTCAAAATTGTCTCAGTTTGGAGCATGGAAGGCAAAAGCCACTTTGTTTCTGGGAATTCAGAAGAAGGTATATCACAAAGAAAGCAAAAATTTAAATCACATAATACTCTAATATGGTCCTTTTAAAGTTGTTGCAAATATTACAGTGTCCCAAAAAAATTCCATTTGCACTTTCTTTTTCACCTGGTAGTTCAACACCAGGAATCTAGTGTGTACTCTGTGGCTGTGTTGTCCATCAAAGTACAGTTGACATTTGCCATACTTAAAGGCCACATTCTGTTTTGAGGTTCCTTGGTTTTCATGGATAACTATTCTTGCAAATTATTTACATATAAAACATTGATGCTGAATATGAGTCTTATTTTACTTCTGAAAAGAAGGAATTTCTGCTTTAGAATAGCAGATCACTGACTGGTGGGGCAGCTGAGGGAGACCACCACCATAGGGTTAGCAAATTTAACTTTTGTGAGTGTACCATTATATAAGAAGGTTTTCAAGAGGCAACAGTCTTCATAATTATCTACAATTTTCCACATAATTATCCACAACTGTCCACAGCTGCTTTGAAGTGCAGCATGACCAAATGTACCTGGAAGCCCAGACCATTCTAGTAGATAGATACTTCTTCAGCACATCCCTTTCTACTAAAGACACCTCTCACCAGTTTTAAAATTCAAAAGAGTAACTAAATCATGAGCATCATCCATTAGCCTTAACCATCTGATCCTCTATTTCACTGAAACTAGGATGGAAATGTATGATGTACAACAATAGCCACATCCACATTTTCAGTGCTAAGTGACAGGAAAACATAAAAAGCATCACATAAACAATACAATGATGACAGACCCCACTATCAAGAGCTTGCATAGAGAAACATTTAGGAAACTAAATTGTCATCATAAAGGGAAAAACCTTTTTCATCAGCTCTAGTTAAATCTTTGAAGGATTCATAAAAGTAATGGCTGAATATAGCTGAAGCTTCACAGACTTACAATTATTGAAAAGAACTGAAAGCAAGACATTTCCAAAGAACACTTTATTAATGCCTCAGGGCCTTAAAATGATAATAAAGTATTTGTATCTGATAAAAGTTAATTAAAAGTCAAATAAATGAATATTTCAATACTGATAATTGCATTATATATTTTCTTTCGTTAATTTCACAGATTTATTATCTTCAGAATCATGAAGATATTTTGACATTTAACAGAAATTGGAAGGTAATATTGCTAAATTACTTACGTACAGTAAAGCTCATTTAAGTCTACCAATAGCATAAAATCTTCCTACTGAATCATCTTCCTTCAGAGTAGAGTATTACAGTGCAGTTGAAACTTGTTTTCAGCACAAGACAGGAGGGAAATGAGATGAGAGATTTTTCAAAATACTTGCCTACTCCTCAAGAAACCATCTGATCAAAGCAAAAATTTTCACTAACCTCCAGACCTCCAGAAAAAGTACATTCCAGTTAAAACAATGGACTGTTCTTGTATTAATGCCTAGAGACCCTGACCTGGAACAGAGACTAGACAGAGCTAAAAGAATAAAGTAGCTATTGATTGCTAGGCCTTTAAAGGGTACACCTTGGGCAGTGCAAGAGCCTGGCCAGGGCTGCACCCAGGATGGATCCGAGATGGATCCTTGTCACGAGTTTTACACTTGTATAAGTTTTTGATCATCTGCTTCTTATAACTCCAGGTTATGAAGTCTCAACCTCCTGGCTCACCCCTGTCACTTTGCCACTGTATATTCTTTTTGGGTAACAGTTGTCCTTGATTCTCTAGCTGGGAAAGGATTATTTTGTCTAACTAACTTGTGAAGAGAACTTGCTAATACCTAATATGAAGTTTCAAAGTTACAAACCAGGCAGCAGAAAATCTTTAAAATATAAAAGCTAAAACTTAAGGCATCAGTATTGTACTTCTACCCTAAGATGGTCAAATAGGACCAAGTTGGTAAAGGTAGCACCTGACCATACAGAGAAGGAACCTCGAGTATAAAAATGGTTGCCTTTTCTTAGAAGCAGCTAAGCATGCATTTAAAACATAAGGAACATCTTAAAGATCATCTCAGTGAACACCTGAGGCTGATGAGTGCTGAACAGAATGTTGGGTATTCACCAGGCGTTGGGCATTTAGTTTCATCTAAAATAATGACCAGCAGCTAAACCACACAAGCCAACAGGAGTGCCAGGGTGGTTTTCTCCTTGTAATTTATGGTATTGGGATAGACACCCTTTTCCAGGATCATTTACACATTTTCCACAAAACCAGTTTTTGCTGCCAAGGTGAATGCTGTTTTCCATTGCATGTTTTGTATTCCTATGTTGATTCATAAGATACTAGGGGTAAGAAAGTGTGAAAAGATAAAGCAAAATAAAGGCTGTTAACACATACACATATATCAGAAATCCTTAAATGCTAAGTTTTTAAGAAAAGTATTTGCAATTATGTTAACTGAGCCATTATTGCCAAACACACCGAATACTACATAGTAATTTTTGCTTTGTCTGTAAGCTTCTGAACAAAATGTTTAAAATGGTCCAAATGATTTCCTGGTTTAAATTGATGTAACTTTTCCAAAACCAGAAATTTTGCCTGAACATTTAAACAACATAAGCAAGATGATCCATGGAGGACTTGGACATACTTCTTTTAGTTAGCAGTTCTAGCCTGTTGATGTCTTTATTGTTCTAGGTTTCTTTGCTGCTCCCCTTATCTTATGGGGTATTTTAACCTTCCTTGCCATCTAAAGTGACTTCCAATACTTGTGGAATTGGCTGAGCTGCAACCCTGTGCAGTGGAAACCACTCTCTTTGATCAGTTTCCTTCAAAGTAAATGTCAGGTTCACAAGTTCTTGAAGACCAGATACTTGACCTTAGAAACTTGAATAGATACACATGATGTAGCTGAAAAAATGATATGACAAAAGCCGAGATCTACAAAGGGACTACCTTATTTAATTTTAGGGTTTTGTTGTGGGTGTGCAGGGAGG
The DNA here is from genome assembly GCA_013396955.1 of Regulus satrapa. Classification (NCBI taxonomy): domain Eukaryota; kingdom Metazoa; phylum Chordata; class Aves; order Passeriformes; family Regulidae; genus Regulus; species Regulus satrapa. The sequence goes on along the minus strand of VWZN01005895.1, from coordinate 25,087 downwards.
GGTTTTTTCTTTGTTTTTGTTTTTACCCCAGCACACCTTGCTTCATGGATGTTACGATTTTCCTTTGGTTCTCACTAGATGATACAATCAAACAGTCTTATCTCATTAATTATCTCTTTTAATAGTCCTTAATATGTTAAAACCCCCCAAAACAAACCTCAAACACTCACAAATATTGTTTTATCTTTATACTGCCACAGCACAGTCTATTTAAGAAGACGAAGGACTTTGGACTCTCTGCACTGCTCCTACAGTCATGAAGTTCAATGGACATTCGCATGAGTTTGGTACACAAGGTCAGGCAATGGTCAAGTTATGCCAGCTATTATTTTCAAGGTGTGAGAGTCATTGGAATGCTCAGTGGATTAGTAATAGAGAATGTCAAACCTTTTAGATATAGTCATCAACTTAAATTCAGTCTGCTCATATCACCAACTGCAACTGTTGCTTATGTACACTATGTTTTTTCCTCATGATATCGTATCAACCAACCATCTTACTAGTAAATTCTCATTATAACTGGAAGGTCAGGAATTTCGCTCTTTACAACATCTTCTAGGTTTTTTAACTGTAAGGTTCAGCCTTTATATATTGTAAAACACACAGAAAGAGAAAAAGCCCTAAGTTAAGATACACTGTAGCTACCTAGGTTTTTCCAAATTAGCTCTGGGTTTTGATAGTTTCTCTGTTTGATTCAATCTTAGTGGTTTAACACATTTGTCCTGTTGAATCTTTTTTTTTTATTTTTAAACTACTACTCCCCCAGTTTGTTCACTCATGTGTTCTTTTTACCACACAGAACATTATCATCCTCAAAAGGTTGCACAAATATTAGACAATTATACTAAGTTCCTGTTGTATGTTTGTCACAGAAAGATCATGGCTCTAGTCGTCCTGCAAATAGAGATGGAGCATTGGAAATTCTATTTGGAAGAAATCTTCTGAAACTTCTTTTCAAGAGGAAGTGTTAATCAACTTTCTCTTCAGACTAATTTCTGCATTGCTCTTGTAAGCAGTAAGTCACTAAAAGTACCATAGCAAATGTTATAATCCCATCCACAAATACCTTAATACTTAGTATATTATGATAAAGCTTGCAAAACAAAATTAAATTAGCAAGGGCTTACATTCAGATTGATGCAGAAACTAAATGTCTCACAGATTCAGATTCCCACATAATGCAGTTTCTCACCTCTTTCAATGTGGACTGAATCATGCCCTGGTTTTTTAACTGCAAGGAAAGAAACCTGAAGGAAGATGTTAAAAATCTCTACTTCAATCCCATTTTCTCTCATGGAGAAAGTATACAGCTTGGGCCTTGAGTGCCATCTCTGAACACACACACACAAAAAAAAGAAGCCCAAGAATAACAAAAGAGCATTCATGAACACATTTTAATCTGGGGCTTAGAAAAACAGACCTTGATGTTGCTCATAAAGGACAAGCTTTTCTGAAGGTGCTCTGTCCTTTCCTATTGCGTCCATAGTCAAGGTTTTAGCATAACAGGCCAAAAGAAGATTTAACGAGGTCAGTTAGACTCATGAATTGCTCATTGCAGTGTGGACACGTGTACCACTCTCCCTCATCTCTTGTGGGCAATGCACTCCATTGACAGGCAGGAGAATTCTAAGGCAAGGATCTTTTATGCAATTTTCCTCTCATTTCCATTAAGAGTTCTCAAATTCTGACAGCACCTTAAAGCTTCCTTCATTTAACTCACAAATACCCTCTTGTTATGAACACTTACAAGACTTTTAGAGAGCAAAGATAAAATCTCTCCTGGACTAGCAGTTTCAGAAGTATACATCAATGAACATAATGACAACCTCAGCATGCCATCAGCTAAAAGGAAAGTACAATTTAGAGTACATTAATATCTCGTTGGCAGCTAAGAGGTGTTCCTAATGAAATTGAAAAAGTTAATTTATGTGAGATAATTTATTAGGTAAAAATATGTGACATTCATAATCTCATTTCCTCCACAACTGCTTTAAGACAAAAGTTACCTTTCCTTTTTTCACACCTTTAATTTTGAAAACCCTCAATTTAAAGATTTCATGCCATTGATAGAATTTATTTTTAATGAATCAAGATTACCCTGTTGGATCCACATAATCCTTCATGCGCTGCCAGCCTTACTGAATTAGCTGTTCTTAGGAGAGTTGAGAATTATTATTTTCCAACCCATTAAAATATATTTACCCCAGAGCCTGAACCAAAAAGGCTCCTGAAGATTTACATAGGTTTTAAATCAGACCCTCACAGTGCAGACCCTCTAAAAAAAAGTCAATTTGGTGTATTACAAAATATTTTTAACAATGTTCACATATGTCTACTCCTGCCAGATGATCCATGCTCCCAATATCAGTGTTTTCAGGAAGAGTTAAGAACACTAAGCAAGATCAGTTTTTAGTAATAAAATCCTTTATTTTTTTCATTATAAATGTAGTTGCTTTCTACCATTCCTGTCTCTCCAAAAGACCAGAGGAATACATCAGTTGAGAGGCCACCACAGAAAACTCTCTCTGGTTATACAGTTTCCATACCCAAAGCTTCCTTCTGCTTTGCTATACCCCCCTGAGTGATTTTGCCCCAGGCATCATAAAGCTCCTGAACATGAACTTAACCAGGAAGGTCTCAGATGAGCAGTGTTTCCGAATCGCTGTGTGTACTATTTTCAACTTATCCACAAAAGCCCATCTGTTGCAGAACGAGGAAGTTGGTACCGTAGCACGTAGCTGCGACAGGGCAGAGTAAGCACAAGGCACAGAGCTCCCCTGAGCACAAGCAGGGGGACACCCTGCCAAGGGTCGGCAGGCGCTCCGAGAGCCTGGCTGCTGCATCCCTGCTGGCAATACACTGAGGGGCGGCCACAAGGCCTGACCACAGCGTGGATGTTCCGCGAGGATCACAGCGGAGCGGCACGGCACGGCTCACACGCGGAGCAGCAGGAGCATCGCTGCCACATTACGTGATGTGGCAATGAAAAGGCTACAAAGCTCAGCAGGAAAATCTTCTTCCATTCACCCCTGGCAGTTTCTCAGTTGCCAGACCCACACGCTAGATCACTGGAAACAATTGCAAACCCTTCCTCTAAATGAGTTTTAGTTTTTTTGTATTGCAAAGAATAATCTCCTTAAAGAACATTTTGAGTAGCCTGATATTTTTCTGATATTTTTTATATTTATACCAGAAAAACTAGATACTAATTCTTGATGTTTTACTCGGAAAAAGGTTTTTCTCTCTAAATTACTGTTTGTTCATTAGAAAAAAATGAACTACTTTTTAATCATGGAAGTTGCATCTTTTCTGGGAAAGAAGTGCATCAAGCACTTATTGCTTTTAAATACAGAAAGTTAAGTGAGAGTTAACATTATTCTAATTTCTTATCCTTAAAATAAACTATACAATCTTAGCTTTACTCTATAAATAGAAGGCCCTAAGTCATGCATAGAGGTTATTCATAGCAATAAAATAATTGCTAGCAATCTAAATTTGGACTCAGTCTCTTAGGTATAATGTTTTTAAACTATTTCCCTGTTAGTCTAATTGGCAAGCATACCACAGTCTCACCATTTCAACCCATTATCTTGCCAGTGTTACTCGAGGGGCCTGCATTTTGAACAGACAGGAATGGTGCACTGCAAGCTGAGGTGTCCTGTGATACTTCTAAAATTAAATACACAGTTGCTAGATAAATTAAGGTCTGACCTTGTACAACTGTAACATAAGCAGATTGGACCCTCAGGAAAGTATTACACATGACTTCTCTAAAATCTCATCAAATGTAACACGAGGTCTGGGGATATAAGATTATCTGTGCCCCCATTGGTTAAACCACTCCCATTAAGAAAATTAATTATTTGCCAGTTATTATCAAACTCTACATTAACAACATATGGAAGCATATTTATACAAATCATGACAAATTTGAGAAGGTCTGGCCTTTAACTAGTTGCAGATCCCACCATATTACATCACTGAACACTGGTCTCTCTCTCCAAGGCTGACATGATGCAAAGCTTTATACATTCCTGTCATTTATACAATGAAGACATTACAGAACTTCTGTAACTAGTTTAATAACTTGAAGGTGGACAGAGAAGCAGGAGGCATGGCGCCACAGACAGCAGTGATGAAAATACAGAATAACTCCAGAGTAAGATCAAGAACAGCAGAACCCAGCAATGTAAACCCAGGCATGGGATGAGGAATAAGCTCAAAACATCACTGATTCAAAACCTCTGCGTTGTTCTGGTTTTAACCAATTAGTTACCATTTTTACCATAATGAACAGACAATGAGGGTACACAACAATCTTAAAAAACCCCAAACTTTGAACATGTCTTTATTTGTACTAATGAAATTTAATTTTGCAGTGAAGTCCTCCATGACTTTTGACTCACTTACATTTATAGAACCATAAAAGTGTAAGCTCAACTAAGGCACTACATGCATTTCAATCTTTTAACACAAGATCAACAAAAACATTTATGATGACAAATAATATTCATTGCAACTTCTTTGGCCAGTGTAACCTAACTAGAGGTGGCATGTCCCTAAAAAACCTCAATATAACAGAAGCAGTCAGAAGCAATGCTGAGATCCTGCTCAACCACTGGCTATGAGATTATATGAACAGAGGTATATTCTTATCTAATTAAAAAATGAAAAAAAGTATTTATAATATATATAAAGAACACAAATGTTGTAAATATTTACTTTCAGTTCTTTCATTTCTTTTATGTAACCAGGATACCATCAGAATTAGTACATATCCACATTACAAACGTGGTATTGTTTTGATTTTCAGATATTTTTAATAACATTATGGATTGTGTATGAAGTGCCTGATTCCACTCTTACATAATTACTAAACATAAATGCATCAATTATGTTTCATGCAGAACAAATAAGATTCTTGTCCAGATACCAAACCACGTGACAATTTGAGATATAATACCAGGAGTTAAACTCATTGGTGAGACACACATGGGACGTAGCTACAACATGAGCTACAGCAAGGCCTTCTTCAGTTACCTACATACTGAATATTAACACATAGGATAATGCTCCTGACAGAATCCCCAATGTAAAGCAGATAATAAATTATCTGTGAAATGCTATGTGGATGGTTCGGGCTTTTTCCGTTTGTATGTCTTCAAAGTCAGATATTTATTGACTGCACATTGACAATACTTTGTGGGTTTCAGCGTTGTTATATTTTAAATGAAATCATGTATTGAAATGGGATTTGACCTGTTTGGAGAATTTCCCATGTGCACTTTGAGATTGATTTCATAAACATTTTCATCAGCAAGGCCTACTGTTTTTCACCCTTTGTTAGGACTGTGGCAAGGACTCCTGTGTGCTTAGACTGTCCGGAGTCACTCAAAACCACTGTTGGGACGATGCTAACTGTATGAAAAGATCACAGGCACAGAACCATTTGTGCTGTGGTCTGCTAGTGTGATCAGCAACAGATCATCTGGTTGGACCATCAGAGAGCAGAGGAAAACACAGGGCTGATTCAATTTAAAAAAAAAAAAAAAGGCAGGAACTTTTTAAAGACTAGCATTTAGGAAAGAGAAGGAATTTCAGTACCTTGGAAAGAAACTCCAATTGCAAAGAACCAAGGCATGGGGAAACACATAACCTGAGTACTGATATGAACGAGTGGTATTAACCACTCTGCTGCAGTTACAGATGGGTGGAAGTGCATGTTTTATCAAAGGACTGGCTTCCAGCGAGAACTCGAAGTTATTCTGAAACTCAGCTTGTGGAGTTCGCTTACCAGTTACGGAAAAGAGGAGCTCAAGAGCAGGGCCAAGGATTTATAAAGAAAAAATTGTCCAGAATAAGATAAAAACTTACCACATAATTATTATAAAGTATTACCACGCAAAACTCACCCTTTAAGTTAGCAACTGAGAGGAATGACGGTTGTGTCTTTACAAAGAAACTGTGGGCCTGCTGATAGACAANATCAACCTCTGATGCTCCAAATTTTCCTGATACAACTAAGCATAAGACTTAATAGAGGGACAACCGGATCTTCAAATGAACATCACGTGCACTTCCACCGATGATTGAATGCGTCTTTCCATAGCTCCTCTGTCCCACGGTCTCTATCTCGAGCTCCCTCACTACGTTCCCTGCTCTCTGTTTTCGGTCCCGCTCTCTTTTCGGGCTTCATTTCGCCCGACCACCCCCCCTCTCACCGCCGCGCGCGCGCACGCGCCCTGCCGCCGGC
>VWZN01005895.1:4221-18330 GCA_013396955.1 Regulus satrapa | reverse complement strand
GGTGGGCCGCTCCGGGGACGGGGCGGGGAGCGCCCGAGCCGCGGGGCGACAGCGAGCGGGCACCCCGCGAGGGAAAGGCCGAGGGCAGCGCAGGGCCCGGGGTCACCTTCCCGGCGGCCGGGGACGGCGGGCCCGCGGTGTGGGGCTGCTACAGCCTGGGCACCGGAGCTGCCCCAGCAGCCATTGCTGCGCATCGGCCACAGCCCGTCCGGGAGGGGATTGTCCCGCACTGAGGCGGCCTCACCTTGAGTGCTGTGTGCGGTTTTGGTCACCGCGATCTGTGAAAGATGCTAAGTTAGTAGGAAGCGTAAAAGGAGGGCGGCGGAGATGGTGAAAGGCCGGTAGGGGAAGCCCCCTGAGGAGCGGCTGAGGTAATTGGTCTGTTCAGCCTGGAGAAGAGGAGGCTGAGGGGGGAACCTTATTGTAGTTACAATTTCCTCATGAGGGGAGAGGAGGGGCAGGCACTGATCTCTGCTCTGTGGTGACCAGTGACAGGACCCGAGGGAGTGGCCTGAAGTTCTCTCAGGGAGGTTTAGGTTGGATGTTAGAAAAAGGTTCTCCACACAGAGGGTGATTGGGCACTGAAACAGGCTCCCCAGGGCAGTGACCACAGCCCCAGCCTGACAGCCTTCAGGAAGTGTTTGGGCAATGCTCTCAGGCACACGGTGTGACTCCTGGGCATGGTGCTGTGCAGGGCAGGAGTTGGACTGGATGATCTTTGTGGGTCCCTCCCAGCTCAGGATATTCCACGGTTCTGATTCTGGTAAGGTGAGCCCCTCCCTCGTGGAGCACTGGAACTCTGGGATAACAGGCACATAGCAGGAGGCAGGGCTGGTGTCACGGAATAGTCCCTGTCAGGCATTTATCGAGTCAAAACAAAATAATTCGTTTGAAATGGATGCTTAGCTGTGTTAAGTATGTTTATGCTCTCTCTGCAGACCACTGGACTTGTAGGATTGGCTGTGGCTGAGAACCCTCACGAGGTATGTCACACATCTCATTCTGTAGTAACAGAAACTCTCTGTGAGATCTAAGGTTTTTGTGATGTGTTTGCATATATAGGTATGTAGTGTATCTTAATCTAGTGCCAGCTTAATGAAAAAACTGTCCACAGCGATAAATATTTAATTCACGTCATTTTAAGCTATTTTACACATGCACTTCCTGTGGCATGCCCTGAGTTCAAAAACCTCTCTAATGTAAGTATCTTATTGAACCAATATTTGATTTCTTTCATCAGTAATGCCAAAACTAAGAACTGTAAATTTGGTTCTTTATAAATTTAATTTCTATTTCAAAAACAACAAGATTTTTGCTGTTTTGCTGTGTACCCAAGTATTGAAATAATTTATACCAAATGGATAGCCTAGTCTTTGTTGATACAGACTAGCCATGTGGTGCAAAGCCATATCACAGCCCTGTGATGGCCAGCAGTGCTGAGACTGAAATACTTCAGCGATACTCAGAAACTGCATTACGTGGTTCTTGGAGCAGTTTGTGTCTTTCTTTTTACCCCCTCAGTAGTGTAACTCTGTGTGTCACATCATGCCTATTCAGGAGGCATTAGCTTTGAAAGAACTTTGTAATTTTTTTAAGTTCTCCACTTTTAAATTTCTTATTATATAGCAGTTCTGTTTCAAAAGTGCTTTTGACTGCAATACTTAAGAATGCTGTCAGAAAGAACCCTTGAAAAAAATCACTGCTGTTTGGTAGAAATTATTCTAGCTCAGTCTACAGGCTTGTCAGACTTCTGGGTGAACTTAGTACATCTTAGTTTCTTTCATCAGCTTAAAGCTAAGAGCAAAGTACTGGACAGTGGTTTAGCTGAAGTTCAGATTCTTTGCCAATCTGTTTTTTGTTTTCTGTTTTTTCTTCCTTCTACTTCTTTTAGTATTCTGCTTCTCTTTCTTGCTGTTCCTATGGGTGACCATTCCTTGTCAGGTAGATACAATTAGGCAGTTTAAAAGAGTCCATTTATTCACCACAATGTGTCCTTTATCCCTGCATATAAATCCAACCGTAGAAGTTTCATATTTAATTTGAATCTGTTTGTTACTCAGAACTTTGCACTAGCATGAGGAAAAGTGACAAAAGCCCCTCCATTACAATATCTTTGTATGTTCCTCAGGTAAATTTTCAGTATCTGATGGGTTAGACATGAATTTGCAGAGCAATTTACAGCCTTTACTGGGTTTTTCATTTTGCACTAAGTGTGTTCAGGTTGCAAATGTTTTTATTTTTCCATGGATTTTTTTTTTCCTGTTGAGGAACATGACAGCAGTAATTTTTCAGTTCTGATAAATCCCTGTTTCACCCAAGATGGAGTTCAGTGGCTCAGACATAATAATTAGTGAGCCTTGCACTTCTGGATCGAATCTAGTATTTTGTGTATAGATAGTAGCATAGTAGGCTTAGTAGGACAAGAAGTTAAATTGTTGTAGTTGTGTGTTTTAACCGTGCTTTGTGATCACTTCAGCGCCTGCGAATACTGTACACAAAAATCCTTGGTGTCCTGCAGAACATTCCCAAAGATGCAGCTTATAGGAAATACACTGAGCAGATTGTAAATGAGCGATTTGATTTGGTGAAGAAGGTAAGTACAGTGCTATTTCATTAATCCTGCACATCAAAAAATTTTGTAGGATGAGAAAAGTAATTTTTGGAGTGCCTGGCTGTTTCTCAGGTGCATCTGTAACTTTCAGGTATCAATTCAGAAACAGTTGAAGTATTGAGGTTTATTTTTGTTATTGACTGGGATATTTTGATGGCATGTGAAAAGGAACTTTTAATTTCTGCTGATGTTCTACGAAAATTAGAAGCAAACATAGTTGTTTTTTTGGGTTTTTTTTCAAAGATTCATAAAAAAGCGGTAGTTTTCACACACTTGCATGCAAAAAATGTATGTGCTGTTGCCAGTGTAGTATCTTAGCACAATCCTTGCCTTCAATATTTGAAACCACTTTTTGTTGTATTAAACTGTGCAATGCTGGTATTGTGTATTTAAGGTGATAATTGAAAGCTTGCATATAATTCTATAAAAATGCAAGAGCAAGACTTTTTCCAAGATAAAAACTTAAGCCCTTATCTGCTAATACTTCTTTGGATTCATTAAATAGCATTCATTCTTTGTATTTATCACTAAGGATTTGATGTTTGCTTTTCAGTAACAAATGAGTGTGAGATTTCTTTGATAATGTACTGTGATATAAGCCAGCTAATTTGATAGCAGTTCTGAGAAAGACTGGAGTGTGATCTGGTTAAATTCTTGTTTTCATGCTTTTCATGGGCTTTCTACTTCTCACTAAAGCATTTTATTATTATGTACTTGAACACACAGGAGGCTGATGTGCAAAAACTGCAGGACAAACTGAATAGTGGTCAAATAGAAGAAGTCATTGTACAGGTAAAGAGGGGGAATTTGAGATTATATACGACTGTACCAGTGGTTTTTCATGCTTCTGAGACTGAGCTTTTGTTCAGTAAATCAGAAGTTTTGTGTATCTTCCTTTACTGTAAAACAGACAGAAAAAAAAACCCCTGAAAACATTGTCATGTAGTGATAGGATAGCCTAAATCTGGCTGAAACCTATCGAATTAACAACAGTTTCTTGCATTATGCTTACAGTCATGCATGTATACCTACATTGCTTCTTACAGAGTGTAAATCAGTGAAAAGGGCAGAAGAGATTGAATAATAGGGGGGTTATCCAAACCAAGTGGAAAATACCACAAAGTTGTCATTGGGAATGTCTTGCTGAACAGAATGTCTGTTTGGGTATTTGGGGCTCATGTGACTTTTCAAAAAAAACAACCCCCAAAAACACAGTTCCGAGGATATTTATAGGTGAAATTTGTGGTCGTCTGTGTTCATGATAGATAGTGACACCACCGAGGTACTTAACTGAAATAGAGGTAATTTAATATTTTGGTATTGTATAGAATTTAAGACTTTGTGTATGGTGTTTATTGACAGGCTGAAAATGAGCTGTCCCTGGCAAGAAAAATGGTACAGTGGAAACCGTGGGAGCCTCTAGTTGAAGAACCTCCTTCTAACCAGTGGAGATGGCCAATATAATCTTTGAAATGATGTAACCTCTTGAAAATAAAAAGAAAATAATAATTATTAATCTATTGTTACTGACAGTTGTCTTTAAATTAAAGATAATAACTTAATTAAAATATATTTTGTCCACTCACATTTAACAATCTAAAAACTGCTGCAAATTTCTCGCAAAAATGGTTTTAAGAAAATTCTTTCTGGCATTCCTGCAACAACCTTTTGGGTTTTTATTGTATTTTATATTAACAGAGTATTTATGCCTTATGCTGAATTATTTTATAATTTGTATTTTTATGTTAAAAATACAGACATTACAGGCCACTTGAAATCAAAATCCAAGCTGTACAAAATCATGATGATTTTGTCCCACCTTTGGTTGTGTATTTGTTGCCACTCCCTGACAGGATCTTAATGGCCGTGCAGATACTGCAATGAGGGATCAGATACTTCCCAAACAGAGCAGGTTTGTAGGTTTCAGCTGAATGTCTGTCCTGAACTGGCTGACCTTGCTGCCCACATAACTAAACACTGTTTCTGGTGGCTTGGTGGGAGATACCAGGAAGATTGTAGAAGTGAGGGGGAGAAAGAAGACTGCTACTCAAATTGATGGCAGCAACAGGTTTCTTGTTAGCAGGTAGGTTACCATACTTGGCATAACACCTTAGTACTGGGGTCAGGCAAAGTCCTTGTGTAGACTTGTCTTGGTGTATTAGTGATTCCCATCTTGAGTGTTAAGTGTTGTGGTAAATGGGGTGACATCTGGCGGGCTCCCACAGGGCTCCATCTTAGGCCCAGTGCTCTTCAGTACCTTCCTTAATGACTTAGATGCAGGACAGGAAGGGATACTCAGTAAATTTGCTGATGACATTACTTTGGGAGGAGCTGTTGGCTCCCTGGAAGGCAGAGAGGCCTTGTGGAGAGACCTCAACAGGTTACAGAGATGGGCCATCACCATATGAAGTTAAAGAGAGACAAGTGCTGGATTCTGCAGCTGGGATGGGCCAACCCTGGGTGTACGGACAGACTGGGGAATGAGATGATGGAAAGCAGCGCTGCAGAAAGGGCCCTGGGGGTCCTGTTCAATGGCAAGTTGGGTGTGAGTCAGCTGTGCCCTGGCAGCCATGAGGGCCAGGCCTATCCTGGGGGAATCAGGCCCAGCATGGCCAGCCGGGCAAGGGAGGGGATTGTCCCGCTCTGCACTGGGATGGCCTCGCCTCGGGTACTGGGGGCAGTTTTGGGCACCACAAGAAAAATAAAGAGCTTTTAGAGAGTGTCCAATGGAGGGCAAGGAAGATGGTGAAGGGCCTCAAGGGGCAGCCATATGAGGAGTGGCTGAGGTGAGTTGCTTGTTCAGTCTGGAGCAGAGCAGACTGAGGGGAGGCCTCATTCTGTCTTCAACATTCCTACAAGGGGAAGTGGAAGAGCAGGGACTGATCTCTGGTGACCGGTGACAGGAGCCAAGGGAGCAGTGTGAAGCTGTATCACAAGGGGTCTAGCTTTGCTATTAGGAAATGTATTTCAGCCACAGGGTGGTTGAGCACTGTTGGTTAAAGCCTGTGGTTAGTCACACCAGGGCATGGGATCAGTCCTCTCATTTAACAGTTGAACTTGATGGACCCTTGCAGCTCCCTTCCAACTCAGAATATTCTGTGATGTGGGAACTCAGGATATTCTATGATTCTTTTGAAAGCTTTTGCATAGACATTCAGTCTTAATAATCCAAATTAAAATATCCCAACTAGATCTAAGGGTACTGTGCAGGTTTGCCTTTACTGATGTTTTTTTCAAGACCATTTGTAACATTCCTGAAAGTTTAAAGACAGGAGTATATCTATATCACAAAAATCTGCACTTCAGTAAGCATTTATATGTGCACTTATATTAATGACTTACATTACACTTACATTACACATTATACTTGGTCTTAGCTGGTTTTTTGTAGTTTTTTGGCTTTTAAATTTACTTGTGACATCATTATTATAAATTATTAATTACAAATTTATATTTTATGCAGTGCTGTTGGGGGTAAATCAATAGAAGAGAAAAACAGTATTCCCATGTATTCACCTCAGAAACTCTTTTTCAATGCATTCTTTAGCATTAGATTTTTAAAAATAATTATTACTATAATTATAAAATTTTTTAGATTTTGAAAATTTAAAAACTGAAAAATACTTTGTTTCAGTGTTTGGTTTTGAAGAAATTTACAGTCTAGACCAGGGTAGATGCTGGTCTTTTCCTAAGTAAAACCACTAGATGGCATTCCAGAAGAGGAATTTGCTAAAGTTAACAAAAACAATTTTCACATGAGAAATATTAAGGGATTGCAGACTTGAATGAGGGCTAATGCTATCACATGAGTAATGAAAATTAATGGATTTCAAGAATAAGTATTGAGCTGACCTGAGAGGAATCAAAACAAATTTTAAAAAAAGAAAAAAAAACCCTAAAAAACCAAACAAAAAAAACCAGAAAAACAAAAAAAAATTCCCACAAAAACAAAAACCAAACAAATAAACATAAAGTCTAGTATAAATGATAGTGGCATGAAATACTGGAGGTGGGGAGGAAGGAAAGTTGCCAGAATATGGTAGCAACTCTTGGAATTCTTTCTACCACAACTGAAATATTTGCTGAACTTTCTTCTTGTTCAGTTATTTTCTCTACTTCTAAAGATGTATTTGTCATGTGATATAAACCAGCTCTCCTATAAGCTCATTAGTTGTGCTCCAGGGGAGAGGAAGTGTTTTTCATGGCCCACGACTGTTGAAATTTGATATCTGGCCTTTTAAAACTGAATTTCACAGATAAAAACATACTCTCATCTACTCCCTTTCACAAATGCAAGTCTGTGTCCTCCATACAGGTCCTAATTTATTCCTAGAGGAATATGCTAGCAAGGTATAATTTGAAGACCAACTAATGATTTTCTTGTTTTTTCTCTTTTAATTGTTGGAAATACATGATGATGCAAAGAATTTTTTAATCTCTTGTAATATGCTAAGGTAAGAACTGCAAGCTTTAGAGTTAACAAACTTTAGATCTTTCAAACACTTCGAGATTATCTGATTGAAGTCATGTGAGTAAAAAAAGTAGTTTATCTACAAGGATGGGACCTAGTAGAGACAAAGTCTGTTGCACCAGAAAAAAAAACTTTCCTATCATCAGAGCAGAGTAAGTACTGAGGTTTTTTGTCATTCCTTACTTGCCATCTCTGCTGTTTAACCTATCCTGAGTGGTTGTGTTCTAAACCTGAAACCAAAACCAATAGGAGATGAGTGAAAGCTGCTTTATTATTACTATTTTTATATTCAAAACTTATATGCTATTTCATTAGGGAAAAAAATTGCAACTTGAAAATTAGTTTGAATGTTTAATTTATGATATAACAGTGACAAAGTGACGCAAAAGACAGTATCTGTCTATAGGATGAATGGTGGTCCTATTCTGGGAGTTCAAACAAGGTTTTAGAAACAACAGCATTAGCAGTGGTAATGAGAAATTTCTGTCCTTTGGATGGGAAGCAGGCCCATGTTCAAGTGCCAAACAATGTCTGGGAAACATGGTAACAATTATAACGGCATACGATTATTGAGTATCCATTTAAATTCAATTCTTGCTGAAATGCTTTTTTCAGGATTCTTCTGGAATTTTAACAGAGCTGTGTATTTTACATCTGAAAGTTGTGTGCTGTGATTGTCCCCTCAGTTTTCATGTAGCATGCTGAAACATTTGCATGAGTTGTGTCATAAACGGCACTTCAAACACCAGGAAATTCAATTTCATATGGTTTTCATTCTGATTTACATGTCTTTACGTGTCTTTAACCTCAGTCCTCCAGCCACGGACCTTCCAAGGAGAACAGCCCTATTAGGCAGAACCCATGTCAGGAAGGCACGAAGGCTGGCAGCACTCGCACACAACACCCTTTCTCGATATCAAACAGGTCTGAGGCTTTAGTACAACTTCTGCCACTACCTACAGCATAATGATATAAGGGAAGCGGTGTTTGCATCCATTAGTAGTACCGCAGTGGGCCGAAAAGAGCTCATCACCGCCCTGCTCAGGGTCGCAGCGTAGGCACGACCACTGCGGCTGTGCCAGCACTGGGGCCGCTCCAGGCCGCCAGCACGGCTTTGTGCGGGCACTGCGGGCTGCAGGGAAGCGGGGAGCTGCCCGTCCTTTGGCACCGCTTCCCTTCCCCTCCCCTCCGGGCCCTCCGTCCCCGCTCCGCAGTGCGCACGCCCGTGCGGCCCGGCCCGGTTGCCGTGGCTACCGCGGCGCCGCCGGAGCCTGCGGGCCGCCCGCCGTGCCAGGGCGGCTCGGCATCCCCGGGCTCCCCCGGCAGGGTTTGGTTGTGGCTTTGCGTTGAGGAACATGGGTTTAGGACTCTTGCAGCCCATGTCGTTTCGGTGGCAGCTCGGAAAACCGTAAAGGTGTGCTGTCTCTGGGTGAATGACCCCTTGGACCGTCTTGTTCTATAGGCAGAGAACGAGAGGTAGAAAGAACTGTGCCGGCTGCCAGCCTTGGAGCTAGTACTACGTTTGGTAAACACCAGCCAAAAGTGCTTTCTGTTTGGTGGAATCAAAGGTCTCGTGCTGTTCTTAATAGGCCTTTTGGAAACAGATACAGGAAAAGCTTTTCGGGACAGTAAGTTCACAAAATTCTGGTACTAGAAACCTGGCAGTATGAAATTTTTAATAGATTCTGTGATTATTCTTGCAAAAAGGTTAAAAGTATGCAACCAATGTTTTAGGAAATGGAAGATGCATCAGATGGCTTTGAAGTTACATCAGAAGGGGCAGGTGCAGAGCAGTCACCTGCATCCTCACAAGCAAAAGCAGCTGGAGAAGCTGGGGACTCAGCAGAAAAACCTCTGCTTCCAGAAACAGCAGGCACTGCACAGTCAGAGGAGGGCTGGGACCAGCAGTCTCCTTTTCAAAATTCAGTACTACCAGAGAATACTGCAAATGGGACAGAGACAGGTAAAGACGTTGTTCAATGTTGGACATTATTGGTGTAAAGGGATATTTTTTCTTCAATTTGATTATAGGTTCTTGCACCCCCACACACCCTCATTCTGTTTATGCTTGCTGGGATTTGGTCCTGCAGTAACTTTTAAAATTCTCATATGAAACATACTCCAGAGGTAAGAAATGTATTCTTTATCTGAAACTGTAGCAGTCATTTCTAGATGGCATTTTATAGAATGATCCTTATTTTCCGAAATGTGTCTGAGCAGGTATACTTATTTTGTTTGTGCATTTAAATTAACAGTTTAGCCAATATTATAGAAATCAACTTACTATTTTACCTTTCTTAGATTCCTGTAACTTACCTGCCACCCTTCTTTATCCTTGTCTTTTTCCTGTGGTCCCCCAAATGCTCCATCATTTCCTACACCTGCTCTTCAGTGTTATGGGTGTCTTCGGTCTCTTCCTCTTCCCAACACAGGACTGCATTTTTTTAGCTTTTAAGAGCAGAAGGGAGCATGTCCTGTTCAGCACCTGAGCACAGTGAATAACAATTCCTAGTATGGACTTGCTGACTACTTTCCTCTTGGCTGGGTTGCATTCATCTGTTCTCATTCTGAGTAGCTGGCCAGGAATGTCTTTTTGTGGTGACAGTATTATGTTAGATATAGCCTTTAAAACTGTATGATAATACTATTTCATCTTTCAAAATAGACTTTCTTTCCAGTGGAAAGAACTATGATTATGCTGTGTTGCAGTGTTGTAATAAAATCATCCTGGTGTAAACTTTAAAGAGTTATTTGTTCATTTGAGAAGCTTCTCAGGAATGGATTTTGGTTTTATCTTTAGCAAGCATGACTGAGGAAAATGAAACACTTAGGAAGACTGGGCCTAATTTTGATGAAACTGTCCAGTCTGTGAATCAGGAACATTTTCCTGGAGAAGTCATTAAACAGGAATACCACATGCCTGATGTCCTAACTGTCAGAGTACAAAGAGGTAAATGCTGATTTTGCACATTTATCAATACATATATAATTATGGTCTAATCTAGATGTGTTACTGAAAGCAACAATATTTATATTTTGGAACTTCCATTTTAACAGGTTCAAATTCATTTCAAGAAGTAGTTGTAAAAATTGAAAGACCTACCTATAATAAACCTTTTCTGGGTGGATTTAGGAACATGTCAACAGGAGTGGAATTTCATAATGCAGGATCACAAACAAAGACCAAAAGACGATCTGAGAAAGGAATTCAGTTATTTTGTAAGGAAGTACAGGTAAAAGCTTTGTAATGTCTTTTTAGAATGTTTTTGCCAAATGGAATAGAATGCTGACACTATTTCTGATAGGAAAGAGGAAGTAAATTCAAGATAAATGGCAAATGAAAGTATTTAGTGGATAAATATTATTAGTCTTGTGATCTTTATTGCAAATAGCTAATTTTGCCACTTACTATAATAAGGAAAGAAAATCTCTAATCTAAGATGCACTTTTTCCTCAGACAGTTGTGGAAAAAAATGAGCGACAACAAACAAGAAATACAACATCTACACAGATGACTAAAATTGGCCTTTATGTATCAAACATGACTGACAAACTAATAACTCCAGGAAAGTATTTTACAGCAGAGGAATACCATAAACGTAGACTTGAAGCAGTAAGTCCTTATCTGTTTGTAACTATCTGTAAAATAACATATTGTGAAGGTTATCTGAATAATTAATGAATGTTCAGAGCGTTCAAAGACTGAATTTAAAAGTGAACTGTAAAATGTCTTCTTATGCTCATCTTTTATCGTCTTTCAGATACAGCGGAAGCGTGTGTTTGCTCTGTGGTTTTAGTGATATTTGATACCTTGCAATCTCTTAAATATTAAGAATTCTGAATGTATTGTTTTCTGTCTTACAGTGACAGTTAAGTTTCCATGTAGAGCATTAAGGATTAAAACAGGCTTTTTCTGACAACATTCTCATCATCTCTTTGGAAGAACCTAAGCTACATGCTTAACACATGGCCTGAAATAGATGGAGTATTGGGTTAGGATTTAGGAGATCTGCGTTCAGCTTTAGAGTTCTGTGATGTCTGCTTGGTTGGGTTTTTTATCAGACTTAGCAGGTTACCTTGGACAAAACTGATCGGTTTTGGATTCTGCTCAAGCTCTCTGCCTTGACACTGAGGTAGAAATGGGCTTTTCAAATACAGGCAGTGGGTCTGTGAGGTTTTCTGGTGCCCTGAGTTGCCTCATGAAGGCAATTCAGATTACAGATTATGCATATTCATTGTGCAGAGGATGCCATTTAGGCATTCCACCACTGGTTTTTGGAAATCATGTATTCTGTGACTGCACATCTACTCAATTATGCCCTAAATTGTGTTAGGTGAGGCACTGCTTTGTAAATGCTCTAGTTATTAATTTGAGTGCTGAAAATAGACAGTCTGAATCTAACTGATTGGAGAAACAGTTGATTCCCCAAGTGTCTAAGTGGAATAATTGTATTGGTAATTGTACTGATACGGATGGCAAGATCTTTGAAATTTTCTGGGTAGAAGTTTTCTTGCAAGAACTTCTTAAATTGGTTAGCTTTAGGTGATGGCAGTGAGCGTCTTGTAGAAGTGGAACCCAAGGAGGGAGCTATTTCCTGAGGACTATCAATATGTTTTACTGTGTCCTTTAGTGACACTTATTGAAATCTGTAATCTATAGGTAATTTATAATGCACAGTAGAGAGATGTCAGCTTGGTGTTGGTTCATGTTGATGGATTTGCACAGTGCGGTATAGGTCCATATTGAAACACTGTTTGAATATTCAGGAGAAGTTTTAGATTAAGATATTACCAGAGGCAGTGTGTTAGTATGATTTTGTCCTTGACAGCTTTCAATGCTGAATAGTGCTTGGTGTCTCATGGTGTTGATCTGACTAAACTGCTTGCAGTGCAAGTGCTAACTCAGCCAACAGAAGGTGAGGTTTCTGCAGCATGCCCCCTTAACATATGGTAGGCATTCCCCCAGTCCTCAATAGCCACAGCTTGGGAAGGCAAGTGATTTAATTTTCTTTTTTCATTTCTCTCATAACACAAATAAAATGCACAAATAAAATGATTTAGCGTGTGTGTTGATTTTTGTAACTAAAAAATTTAAAGTAGATGTTGCAAATGTGTCTACATATCCCCTCTGTAAATTGGCAGTAAGGTAAGGAAAAAATAAAAACAAACATGGCAAAAGATATTTTTAAGGGGAGATTTGAAAAAGAAAAACAGATATTTAAATGTAGTTTATATTTTGATTATTTGAGCCTATTTTATCCACTGTACTCACTAGTTACATTCATGCAGTTACCTGAGTAATCATACTAGTGCTTAAACTAATAGTACATTACTGGTTTTATAACATTTAAATTAATTTCAGTACAAGACAAATCTTAGAAAATGTAGTTAGGAAGCTGGAGAAAAGAACAGTTAAGAAAAATAATATTATTCTATAAAATACTTTTTTTTTTTTTGGTTTTAAATTCACGATTCCTTGGTATTGTATCACATATAGGTAATAGTAATACAGAAATATTTTCGTCGTTGGCATGCTATAAATTTAGTACAAGTTCTGAAAGAACAAAAGAGGCTAAGACTGGCACGGGAGGCACAGGAAGAATTACGGAAAAAAAGGGAAAAAGAAGAAAAATTGAGAAGGGAGTATGAGAAAAAACTGAACCCGAAAACAAAAGAAGACTTTGAGCTACTGTACCATGACTTAGAATGTAAGTTTTCCTAAAGAGATATACTTAAAGCAAGAAAATGGTAGTTTGTTTAAAACAAGCTTAGGGTTCTTATGGGTTTTTATAGATACTTCCATTATTTTTTTCACTTTACAGTGGAATTTGTTTTATTTTAAAATCATTATTTTGCTTCATCTATTACCAGAAAGAGAAAGAAGGCCTTGATGCTGCTCTGTGAACACTGTTGAGCAATAACTAAACATCTCTGTGTATCTAACATCCAGCACCTTATAAGCTACTGTGACTAAAAACAAACTCTTTGACAGACAAAACCACCTTCTTTGGAAATAACTGGCTTATAGAATAGTGCTATTTGGCAGTTTTATTAACATTTTTTATTTATGTCTAAAGTTAAGGTCACCTAGAAGAACAAAAAGGGTTTTTTTAGATCAGAGTTACTTTTATCTTTCACTCTACATTTAAGATGCTGAAAACAATTCTGTGAAGAAATTAGTATTAAGATCCATAATTCATCATTTGCTATAGATGTTTTATAGTGGATTAAATATTTTGTACAGAATTTTACAACATAAGGCAGAAGTTACTTCTTTTGTCTTAGTTGTCCTTTATTGGTGCTTTTTCTCCTTTCTAGTTCCATGTTTCACTAGACTCTGTTGTCAAAATTTTAAAAATCTCTTAGGAGTTCTGCAGGACATTCTGAGAGTCATACATTTCCTGTTCGTGGAGTAGATGATGAATAATACGGGCAAGCACCTCTAGGCTTTTCCAGAAAAATAATGTGAATGCTGAAGATAATTGACATAATATCTTACAATAATCTAATGGTGCAAATTAAACAAAAAGTTTAGAGTAGGTAATTTGGAAAAATAAAATCAGTCAAAAGCTGTATACTTGTACCAGCACATAATGAAAGAGGAAGGCAAATCTTGGTGTTTTACAATCTCTCTTTTAAAGAGGTTTATACTGTGACTTGTAAGAGCTCTCATGTTATCTAGGCTACAGTGCTTTATGGTCTAGCTCTTTGACAGTTTGGGTATTGTTGTCTCTGTAGCAGAACTGACCTAATGGATTACCTACTTCATTGCAAAGCCCAACCTTAAACCATCTCTGCTGTTTCTTCAGTGGTAAACTGAGCATAAATTTGGTGGCATGTGTTATTCATAAAGCTTAGGATCACGATTCAAGAATTCCCAATTTATACACTAATCTTTTAATGCTGTCATACTTTGTGTGGCATTGAACAAATTGCTTTTTCTGAATTAATAAATGATTTATAAATATCACTGTTCGTGACAAATTCGTAAAAATTATTGCTTTTCTTGAACATTGCAGTTGTTGAA
>VWZN01005894.1:76223-88810 GCA_013396955.1 Regulus satrapa | reverse complement strand
GAGGGGCTCCCAGCGGTGCCGGGGGAGGGGAGGAAGCGCCGCGAGTGCCCGGCCCGGCCTGAGGGGCGGGCGGCGGCGGGAGAACGGGGCGAAATCCTACCTGCGGGTCCTAGCCAGGCTGTCCTCCGTCCCGCAGGTGTCTCCGGAGCAGGTGATCCTGTGCCACAGCCCCCTGCAGCTCTACAGCCAGTTCCACCAGAGGTGCATGCTGGTGGACGGGCAGGGGCCCGTGGAGGAGAACGCCCACGAGTATCCTTTGTGCATCCCGCTGCGGCATCCCGGCTGAAGGCTGCGGCTCCCGCCCTGCCCCTGGGTCTCGCTTGCTCAGCTGCTGAAGCTCAAGGGGACGCAAAGGTCATCGGGCTTACCTTATGGGGTAGAGTCCTTATGGACGGGCTCAGGTGCTGTTGATTTCCACGCCGGTCACTTCCTGCTTCCCCCGTTCAGTGTTTGGCTTCTCACGCTCATGACCTCTCCTGTGATTGCCCTGGGATGTGACCGTGAGGACTCCCTCAGCTTTAGGTGTCTCTCGCTTTAAAGTTGTGCTCCTCCCCTTCTTTAATGGCAAAGCCCATTCAAAATCGCTCCCAGCTGTGCCACGGATAAGGTTTTCCCCAGAATCTGACGGCAGTTGAAGGAACTCGGATATGATGGGGCTTTGAGCAGTCTGGTCTAGTGGAAGGTGGCCCTGTCTGGCTGAAAGCCATGAGGTTATGCATTACCACACCACTGTCACTAGCACTTGCATTCCTTAATCCTGCAGATGCTTGTCCGAGTAACTTAAAAGAAAAAACCGTCACTTAAAAAAATCCCCAAACAAACCAGTGTCCACAGCATTCCTTGATGGTCTGAACTAGCCTGGGGTTCAAGCACGTGGTCACCATAGAGGCCCTGAGGAAGGCATATCCCCTGTTAGACATGGTGGACCTGAGCCGGAGGCCGAAAGAACTGGTAATTAATTTCCTGAAGCATCAGCAGAAGGGGGGCTCTGGTGCAGAGGTGGTCACACAGCAAAGGGACAGGGCAGCTGGCCACCGGTGAGGTCCCTTAGCAAGAGCAACCAGCGCCTCTGCCCTTCCCAGTGCTGGCTCCTGCAGGAAGGGCAGGGACTCTCCCCTCTCCTTTGTCATGCCACACCTGCCTTCCATTGCTGTTCCTTGCAGCGAGGGGTAAGACATCTCCAGCTCTGAGAGTGGAGTACAAGATCTGTGAAATCCCATCTGGGATGGGCGAGGGGGGGAAAAAATATTCCTTCAGGATTCCAGGTGGCTTTGTCCTGCCTTATTATGGAACTGCCTTGGCAGATTCAAACGAGGCATTTTCAGTTTTGTTTTGGAGATGGCACAAGGTTTTGCGTTACTAATCCAGCCTTCCTTTTTTTTTTTTTTTCTGGCAGCCTCCTCCAACCTCTGGCTTCCCCACTATAGAAGGTAAGCAGTGGCCTTGTGTTTACTTGTGAGCAGCAAGCAGAGCTAAGAGCAAGGCAGGCCAGCTGGGATGGGAGCTGATGACGTGCTGTCAGCTCACTGCTCTCCATGGGCAGCCTATTCAGCAGGTACAGCCAGGAGGCAGCCTCACTGCTGGAAAAAGCTGGATAAAAGCAACTTTTCCCTGTGCCCTGTGCCAGGATTTGGGGCCAGTGGTGCACATGGTACAGACTGGAGCCCTGGCACCAGCTGTGTTCCACTGCTAGCTGAACTCGCCAGGGCAGCCCAGCCGAGGAGGGATTTTGTTAGCGGGGCGGGGGGGGTTTGGATGCTGTGAGTTTCCAAAGAGCTCTCAAAAATCTTGCAGGGGTGATTCTGTTTGGCGAGCCGGTGAGGTGGGAGACGAGCCTGCAGCTCATTACGGATGTACTCCTGAGCAATGGGAACCCTGGGGCAGAGCTGAAGGATGTACCATACCCTCACCTGCCTATCCTGGCCTGCAACATGGACCTCCTGTGGATGGCTGAAGCCAAGATGCCCAGGTGAAAAGCACGTGTGGTATTTGGTTTAGCCTATTTCCCACTCCTCTCGTGCAGACGATCTTTTCCTACCGTGTTTTATTTTTCAGCATTTGAATGTTTTAAGAGCTTGATTGCACAGTGTAATTAGCAGCAGAACGCTGCATGAGAAATAAGGACTAAAACTTGGGGAGAGGCAGAAGCAGGCAGACCACTGTGTGTGAGCACCTTATCCAAACCAGGCAGTAACCAAGGAGTGCTTGCTGCTTCAGTGGTGTTAGAGGGGATGCTGATAACCTCCTTTCTGGGGCAGGTTTGGCCATGGCACTTTCCTCCTCTGCTTGGAGACTATCTACAAGAAGGTGACAGGCAGGGAGCTGAAGTACGAGGCCCTGCTTGGCAAACCCAGCCCAGTCACCTACCGCTATGCCCAGTACTTGATCCAAGAGCAGGCAGAGAAGCAGGGCTGGAAGGCTCCCATCCGACGCCTCTATGCAGTTGGGTAAGAGACTTTTCCCTGCTGGTTTCCTCAGGGAGTTGCATACTGACTGCTCTTTAGTGGTATTTGTTTGTGGGTTGGCTTTTTTTTTTATTATTATTTTTTTTCCTGCTTATTTTTTTTTTTCCCTTCTGGATATTTCTGAAGCTGATACCAAAATTCCCATGGTATCTCTGGAGCCTCACAACAGAGCTTTTTGTACACTACACAGCAAAGCTGTGGACTGTAGGATGCAGAGTGTGCACAGGATGGCTCAATTAAAGACAAAATTAAGAGACCCAGATGTAGTACTGTTAGCTCAGTTCTGCCAAACACTTTGGGAATGTAGGGAATATCATCCAGTAATGGCTGGAACTGCTGTGGGTGCTTGGGATGTGCTGTGTCCCTTTTGAAAGGTGCTCATGTCCTGAGCAGGACCCTCTCCAGCTGCTCCCCTTGATGTTAGCAGCTATCTCCCACCCCTTCCTCCTTCACTGCTGTCCTGATCTCAGTCCCCCAGAGCCAGAGGGAGATGCATGGGCTTGTTTCTCATTTCTGTTCCACGCTGCGACCTTCTCCAGCGATAACCCTATGTCTGACGTCTATGGGGCAAACCTCTACAACAACTACCTCAAGTCAGCTCAGCAGAGCCAGGTCCAGGCTGGGCCGAAGAGGGGCCCAGAGGCTGAGAGGAGCGACTGCAACCCTTCAGTGGAGAGCTGCGAGTCCATCCTGGTGTGCACCGGGGTCTATCGCCACCGCGGCGACGTCCCCGCGGAGCCGGGGGCCCGCCCAGCAGAGACAGTGTTCCACGGGCACCGGGACTTCTGCTTCGACCCCAGCCTGGTGCAGGCAGCTCACGTAGTGCAGGACGTGGATGACGCCGTGCAGCTCACTTTTAAAAAAGAAAACTGGAGCTAAGGGGTTTGAGACGGGCGTGCCTGAAGATCTGACGTAAGGCGTTGCGTGCTGCTTATAGGGAAGAGGGGGGAAGAGTGGGGAGGGACCTGGGGTGATTTTCTGATCTGGCTAACGTTAAAGAAAATCCCCTGTTGCAGCACTAAAAGCCCCTTGATTTTATTGATACTCACCTGCCATCCCGACAGACTTTGAAGGGTGGCCGTGCATTGCTGCCAGCCGTAATTGAGTCGTAATGGAAACAGGGTATAAGGAGCGGGCTTGTCCCAGCAATCCCAGTTTTGTTCAGCTCCCTCAGCTCGTTCTTTTCCACACTTTGTGTGCAATGATGAGGGGAGCCCACCCTCCTCTTTGTGAGGGGTTTGAGGGCGAGGCTCTTCCCCACACCATCAGCCATTTGTACAATGGTGCCGTTTGTCCAGGCTGTGACTCGAGCGCAGCAGAAGCTGGGCTGTGATGGCACCGTGCCAAGAGAAGGCTTTAAGTCCTAACATTCTCCTTCTGAAGTGCCTGTGGACTTTTAACAAATTCTCAGAGTCTGGGGATTTGCCACTGTATCACTGTCAGTCCTGTTTTGCAGTCATCTGGCGGCTGTGGAGAGGCTGGGCCCCTCAAAGGAAGCTGCAGTAGCCAGATCAACTTGCTTGCAGGGCCGAGGTGAAAGTTAGATTGTTCCCTCCCCCCTGTTTAGCATTCTGTGAACACCCCTGCCTTTTCACATCCCACTAGGGAGCCGGCAGCCTGCTCTCAGTAGCAGAGAAAACCACCACCGGGTTTGAATTGGCAGAGTTGTCTTTGCCCAGAACTCAGCGCTGCAGCAAGAGGCTCTTTTGGCACCCACTGATCCCAACTGGTGCAAGGAACATCCACCTGCTCCAGCTGGCACAGCTTCCAAGAGGGGCCCTTCTTTGGAACAAGGGCCAGACAAAAAGAGTCACAGTCTACCTTTGCTCCTTCCTTGCATGCAGGGATTCAAAGAGAAAGTTATCAAGGCAGGATGGTACCAGAGCCCCAGGCCTGCTCTTTTAGAGTACAAATGTCTGTGTCTTCCAGTTCTTTTGTTCTTCTCATCCCTCATGTGGTTTGCAGCTCAGGGATACACCCTAAAGTCTGACCTCTGGTCCCTCCTCTTTCTTTAACATGCACGTAGAGTCCCCCCGACATGAATTAGCTGCTGGGACTTGCCTGCCCAGGAACATTTCCCTAACAACAAGCACCTTCTATTGCCTCTGTTCTCCTAGCTCAGGCTATCCAGAGAAAGATTGTGTCTCCATAGACATTCCAAAGAAGATAATTGCATGAGAAATTAATGTGAGAGATTTGGCTTAGCGAGGAGTGTCTTAATTCCAGAGGAGCACTGTGATTTTAGAAGCACAAATCAGCCTATGTAAACGATGAAAAAAGCCTTGGAGCCAACAGAACTGAGTTGGTTTTTCCTAATTACAGTCAGCTCACACCACACTGAAGAATCAAGAGTCTGCTCTGCCTCTTTCCTCCTTCCTGCTTTACCAGGCAGCTCCATACACAGGCTGCAAAGAAGAGGTTCTGCACAAAAGTTTGAGTTCTTAATTCACATCTCAGCATCCATGTGCACTGAAATTCTGCTCCAGCAGCTCTCCATCCTCTCAATACTGATGTCTCTTCCCAGGAAGGTCACTGCAGCATAGGCTCTGTTCTTACATTGTGCCAGGCTCTGAGTGTGAAGCAGACCAGGTGCTCTTTCAGTTACCCAGGCAAAAGAGCTCCTTCTCTGTTTCTCTCTCCTTGACTTCATGAATAGGAGCAGAAAAATCCCTCTTTGCCTGTGTTTCCCTCCTGTGAATTCACAGTGGGAAGCAGTTTCTTCCTCTTTTACCACTCCTTGGGGTTCTTTTCCTTTGTCTCATCAGGACAAGAATTGCTTGGCTGCTTCTAAAAACATCCGTAATGGGAGGAACAGATTTGAGTCCTTTCCTTTCACTGGAGAGAGAAGGAAATTTCCATTTCACCTCCTTTCACAAGACAAGGGCTTGTCTCCAGTTCCCAGGAGAGCAGGCACGGGGAAGGTACTTCAGCTGCAGCAGCTCTCCCCAGTCACAGCTGTGTCTGTGAGCCCAGCGTGCACAGCCTGAAACCGGAGCTCAAACCCCCTTTATTCACAGGGCAGCTCCAGTGCCCCTCAGCCACCCTTTTCAGAGGTGCCATCCACTGCAGAAAGAGGAGCCACTCCCTCTGCTTGCAGCACTTGCTGGCTGGGGATGGTAACTTCAATGGGATTCATTGGAGTGGTCCTCATGGCTCCATCTCGGGGAGCTGGTTGCTGGCAGGAAAAAGGAACCACACCTTCAGCGTGGTGGGTGCTGCCTGCAGAAATGCTGAGCTCTGTCCATCTGCAGCCAGCCTTTGGCAGAGCTCTGTCTTGTAACTTGCTAAAATCCCGGTGCCAGTTACTCAGGGAAAAGGTGCTGCTGAACCACTGTGGCCCGAGGGCTGTGGCACCCCTTCCAAGGAAGGAGGAGGTTTGCATTTGCACAGAGAGGGAGCCAGGCATCTCCATCTTTGGAATAGCAGCGGAGGTGAGCTGACTGATGTGAATCT
Source organism: Regulus satrapa (assembly GCA_013396955.1). Lineage (NCBI taxonomy): Eukaryota > Metazoa > Chordata > Aves > Passeriformes > Regulidae > Regulus > Regulus satrapa. Next base: position 82,892 of record VWZN01005894.1, on the reverse strand, counting down.
GCTTCAGATGCCAAATCTGCTTTTAGCACTGGATTTTTAATTTTTTTTTTTTTTTCCCCACCAGTGTTCTGTGAGTCTTAAAAATGCGTAGGAGGAACTTCAATGATAAGGAATTTTAAAATAATGCTTTGCTTGCGAGTTGAAATTGAACAGAAGGGAGAAGAAGGAATCTAGAAATATCTCGTACCCTTTCCCTAATTCATACCAAGTTAAGGTTGCATAAAAAAACCTCTGCTTTGTTGCTCTCTGCACTGATTAGCCAGATGGGCTGCCCTTGGTCTGAGCAACGCTAAGACCTTTCCCCTCTTCCCCTTCTCAGCTCCTTGAAACACTGCACTTTGTCCAAGTCCCTGCCTGGGAACTGCATGAACCCACTACATGGAGTAGGAAATCTGGCTCCTCCAGCTGCTGTTGGACACTGGCTTGATTCTGAAAGGTTTATATTAATGAAATTGCTTGGCAGGTCTCCTCTGCTCCAGGAGTTGTGCTAGAGTGCTGTACAGGCTTGTAGCTTATCTCCAATTCATTAATGGACATCTGTTATTGTCAGAATTCAGTGAAATCCTTTCTCCTTGGAAAAGCTTCCAGCGTGGCTGGAACCAAACTCTTCCTGTGTCTCACGTGTTGCTCAGAGGCGGTGTCCCTGAAGCAGGATTTCTGTCCCTTGGTGCAGTCACCCTTCTGTGCAGACTGTGGGACCGAGCAGGAGAGGGGACCTCACTGCTGTCCAATCCCTTACTGTTTACATGGGGCAACAAACAGGGCCAAGACCTGATCCTAACTACTCCATCTTCCAAAGATGAAGAGGTTTTAGTCAAGCCAGAAGGGAGCTTGCAGCTGGGAACGGCAGGAAGGAGCCAAGGGCTAGACCTTGTTTGGAGCTGAAGCAAGGAGCTTTCATGGCATGTAATACCGTGGTGGCCAGAGAAGTCAATTCCTTTATTCCACAGGGCACATGCAACTACTATCCTGGCATTCAGAAAACACTGCTGACCCCTTCCTTCCAGTCCTAATCCTGCCACGTTTTTCTCCCTCCAATAAATGGCAATGTTCCAGATTGTGTCATGTGCACTCTAGAGGAATGGTTATATATCATTCAGAGAAATCTCAAACTGTGATTATTTTAGATTCCGTATTGATTTCAATGCAGTTACAAAGTTGCTACTTTGTTCAAGCACATATATAAAATAATTAAAGATGCTTTCTTTGAAATAAATGTTGACCTCGTGTGTGTACACTGAACGGGTATTGTCCTGCTCTCTTTCATATCTTTGCCCTAGAAGATTATTAGGACAAATACCATTTGCTTTTACATTTTTTTTCCTGTTCTTCAAGGTATTCCCAGACTTTCTTGAGGGAACCACCCTGAAAGATACCCCTTCAGCAATTAACTGGCAAACTTTCAGACTAGAACTAAAAGCTTCCCCTGATTTGAACGAAAAATTAAAGAACCCTGCTGTGTGAAACCATCACCCCTAATAATCTAGAAACAGCCAATTCACTTGCATTTTTCTTACATTTTATCAGAAAGTTTCCCATCCACAAAGTGCACAGCTCACAGGAAGCACTTTAGACAGCAAAACAAGTGTGATAACGAGAGTGCTGATAACCTGATGTTGAAAGCAGCAATCCCTAAAGTGGTTTTGGAGGGACTGGATTCCCAATCTCAGCAGAGAGAGGAACTGAATTATATTATTCTACATCCTGGAGAAATGACCTACAGCCCAGACCTCTAATAAATTATGATAAAAAGTGTTAATCAGCCTCTTCTTTTACCCAGTGCTCTGGTAGTTGGAGCATTCAACCAAGATGGAGCTAATCAAGGTTTAGTTAAGCAGGCAGAGATCACAAACTGAAATTCCCAGGCCTTTCACCACTATTGTCAGAGCACAAGGGCGGCCTGGGGTTAAGGTGTCCCTTGTAGGACAGCCTGAGCTGGAAATCAGAGTCCCATGGAAGCCCTTACCCAGCCCAAGGTGCAGGGTTAAACACTGAAGCAGGACCAACCTGAACAAAAGGATTGGGAGCCCTGCCGGAATTTGCTCCCAGGGAGTGAGGAATGCCTGCCAGGATAACCCTTGGAAGTGCCTGATCCCTGCTAGCCCTGCTACCTTTAGGGGCCTGCCCAACCCCTCCCATTGCCAGCCCTTCCTAACCCCAAGTACAAAAGCACAAATCCTTACGGGTTTTTGTTTGTTTGTTTGTTTTTTACTGCCACAGTCAATTCGATGAACACTGTGCACTTACAGACCTTCACAGATCCAGTTTAAAACCCCACACCAGCAAGGCAGCTGCGTGTTCTCTAGGAACCAAACCTCCATCAGGAAAACACTTCCCTTCATCCGCTATAATAAACCTACTTTTCAGTCATTTAAACTCGGAAGAATTTTCTCCTCAAGGTCAGCTCATTACACGCTCTATGCTAAGACTGAGTAGCTACAAAATACCCAAAGCAAACCCCAAATCCACTCTCCAAGCCCCTACCCTGCTACAAGCACGAGAAGCAACGTCCTGGCATTTTCTGCTGGCGTTGAAGGCTCTTTGAACCGAAATGTAATTACAAGCAATAGAGTGCTAACCCTTCTAGATCCTTTTGAAGAGGATCTGCATTCCCTGAACCATAACACGGGATCAGCAGTTCCGTTACAAAGGCCGCGTTCAGAAGCCAAGGCATCGTTGAATTTTGGTGCTGGCCAGGTGAAACTTTTTTTTACACTTATCTGTAACTTCAGCCCTGACCATTTGAACGGGTTAGATAAGTGCAGCACAAAGCGTGTGTCAGAGAATCCCAGAAGCTTCCTTTCCCACACAAAAGGCATTTTTAAGTATGGTTGGAGCAGATTATGCTCAAACTCCCCGAGATCAGCTTTGCCTCCTTCCCTCCCACTGCTGCCAGTTTCTGACAGCTTACTGCAGGGTATAATTAGGTATCTAGTTTCTGGTCTTTCTTTCAGGCATATATCTGCCTCTTTACTTTTTTCTTTCTTTTTTTTTTTTTTTCCTCCTCCCAAGAAATTGAGTCATTATTTTGTTTTCTCCCAAGTTCAGCCCTCAAGAAAGTTTTGCCTTCCCCCAGCAGGGGCATTTTTTTTGAGGGCACATTTGTTTCCACTTGTAGTGTAAACTAAAAATGGTAGCATTTCAGATATTCAGTATGACTATTGCACAAACCTCTGCTGTCTGCCTTTAAATATATGTATACACACACATCTCTGTGCATACACATCAATAGATAAAAAAGCCAAAAAACATAGCTTGGGAGCTGTTGAAGAGTAGAAGCTATTTATAGTTTAGGTTTTTAATGTTTTAACAGTAATGGTTAAGCACTAACACATCCAAGGACTGCACATTGCATTAAATAACTGGATCACACGGGAAGCATCAGCTTGTCATATCTCATCCTACAGTGTGCTACAAAAAGCTCCTCAGTGCTTTCTCGAGTAGAAGTAATTTCTCCCCTCATTCCCATTTTAAAGCAGAGGCACAATTTCTGCTTCCTTTCCTTCAAATAAGCTCCTTTCTTATCCTCACCTCTTTGTTTGGGTTGCGTTTGCCCAGCTGGAGCCCATGCTCAGCCCAAGGAAGCCTTTGAGCTTCCACTCCCTTCCTGGTGTTCCCCCATTCCTTGCCACAGCTCCCCTTGCCATGCCAGGTCCTCCCTGTTCCCTCCTACCTACCTGGGACACAGAAACCTTCACAGCCCCCATCCTGTGGTGTCTGGAGAACCATTTCTACGAGCCTGCACCTTTCCTGCTCACACAGCCTCAGCCCAGCAGGCCCCCTGAGCACCCAGCTCCCTCCCAGCTGCCTCAATTCCCTGCTCCCAGCTCCCCCATCACCTGGGCACGGTCAGAGCCCATTTCCCAGCTCTGCACACCCACCTTTCCCAAAGCCCAGGGGTCCCCACCCAATTCCCTTTACCCCAGCAGGTGGGACACCAGACAGCCACCCAAAGCTTTGGGGAATGGGACTTCTTTGTGAAAGGAGTGCCTGGAGAAAAAGTAGAGATTTGGGTGGCAGGCTGCCAGGGCAGCTTGTCCAGCCCATGGCACACAGGGAATTGCATTGCTCAGGAAATCAGAGCATGACAGCCAAGGAGGCAAAGCTGTCTGCTGCCCGGGTAGGGCAGGACCAGCCCCATCTGCATGAGGGTGGATGCTTGGCTTTCACTCCACATCCTCTTGTAAAAGGGGAAAACTCCCCTTGCAGCAGAATGTGGCGAGACCAAGACTGATTTAGCTAATGCTGAGGGCTGACCACACATGAGTCCTGCCAGTGACACAGGAACTGGCTTATCCTGAGGAGAGTCAGGTGAAGGTGCCCGCCTACCTTGGATAAAAGCCAGGATCCAGAGCTCAAGGATGTGGTTTTACCCTCTACCATGGGCCACACAGACTTAACACTGCCATCTAACCCAGCCTTTCTGTGGAAACCAAATTAGGGGACACAGCTGATGTCATTCACGCCACTCTGAACTGGGAAACTCCCAGCACCTGCCAAGGAATGTGAAAGAACAACACAGAGAGCAATCAACCTCCTTGGCCATAGACTCCAGCCTCCTGCTTCCTATCAGAGACAGAGCCTTCGGAGAAGTGTTTGCAGGGTTGTACAAAAATTGTAGTCTAAGCAACTGTTTGGCCCTGGGTTTTTCTTTGGCAGCAAAGTCAAAGAGAGAAAGCCTTGCCCAGCAGAGCCCAGGCTCTCATCCCTGACAATCCCACGCAAGCCTAGAGGCTGGAAAGCAAAGCCAACACAATGGGAGTGTATCTGCCAGGGAAGGTTTGCTCTCTGCCTCTGCTCTCTGTCTTCTTGCATCCTGAATGACCTCAGACCAAGCTGCTTGTCTGAGAGCTCACCCTGAACTGCTTCAGGCACACACAGCCCTGCCGCCTTCCCGTGATGGGTGCTCGTGGGCCCCCACAGTGCAGAGGCAAGGGTGGCCCCTGCATTGCTGCAGCAACCTGGCAGCACCTTCCAGGCACTGACGTGGGATGCGGATCATGGGGAGCAGCCCTTGGGGAAGGCAGAGGTGCGATGCCTGTGCCAAGCACCTTGACAAAGGCCCACGAGCTGGGCTAAATGCAGACAGCAGTCTGCTGGGAGCCTGCTCTGACAAGTCCTCAGGCTGTCATGCAGTCACCTGCTGGAAAGGAAATGGCAACAGCCCTCTTTGGAGGGGTAAAATTGGTGACCCTCTTAAAATGAATGGTTTTTGTTTGCTGATGGAAACTTGGAGTTAGAGAGAAAGTCCTCAGCAAGGAAGCACATGGCGTGGTCAGTCTCATCTGCTGCTGGGGACCGTGACAAGGTGACTGAGAGGAAGGCAGTGGCACAGGCAGTGCTGATGCAAGGTTGAATCTTGGCAAGCGTATCCCAGCACCGCAAACACGACGGGAGCGTAGCAGAAAACAGATGTCCCCACTTCGAGCTGCAGCCCAGCCAAGCAGGGTATGAAGCAGGGCAGTGACCTGTGCAGGGGGCCACAGGAACGCCTGCTTGTTGCTATCCCTGGATGTGGTACAATTTCAGTCCTGCACTGCCCAAATAACCATATCAAAGCTTGCATAACCTCCAGTTACCTTCTCTTTTCCCCTCTGTGCAGACCATGCTTTTACAAAACAAATGTATCTGTGCCCCCTCGCTCAAGCCTCCATTGACAGAAATGCTTTTGCTGTGATTTTTTCCCCCCCGCCTTTCCTCCTGATTATTGCTGTGTGCCCAAAGAAATCTTTGTGTCAATCCACTGCAAGTTCTCCCTTTCCCTTCCTCAGCTATCTCTTGGCTTCAAGCTTAGGCATGAATTCTCCTTGTACCCCAGACTGATTTCTCCTTGCTGCCAAGAGCAGCCAGGTACGTTGACTGGAACAGGGAGCCTGCAGCAACATGTATTAGATGGGTGTCACTGCTGTCCTGCACGTCCTTTCCCAGTACTGAGCAGATTTGCTCAGTTGCCATGTGTTGATTTAGCGACATGCTCAAAGCACGAAGCTATTTTGGGTCTTTATCCCCAAGTGTAGTTAATACAGTGGAGACAGTTTATTTGATGTGCTTCACATCATTGTCAGGCTGCACCTGGTGGGCACAGGTACGAGTGAGGAACTGGTGATGCTGAGCACCGAGCCACCTTGGAACATGATGTGCCATGCTTTTTGTTAGTGCTGGTGATGAACAGACCCAGCCAGCTCTTAAGCTCAATTCGAGGCCATGAATAGACTTGGGTCAAGAAAGGCCCTGATTGTTGCTTTCAGTAGAAGTAGGAACTCTAGAGCTATTCCTACCAGTTTAAAGGCTCAGTCCCATCATGGCGAGCTGGGCAGGGTCCTCAGCATGTGGGTTGGATGAACTCAGCAAATTGCTGGGATAAAAGACGGACAAACACACCCGGACCAAATGCAGAGGCAGACGAATGTCCAGCAGAACGGAAGAGCCACAAATGAGCCCTCCACTGTAGGCTTTGTGCCAGGCCAACCGGTCTTTGTCTCGGGCAGCCGAGGGACAGCGGGGCAGTCTGAAGCACCGCCGATGTCGCGGGCTGCGTGCCGGGGTGCCGCGGCACGTCCATGGGCGACTGGCCCCACCCGAGGGTCCCCAGCTGTGCAAGGGGAGCATCCCCGGGGACAGGGCGGGGGCGCCTTCCTCCCCCTCCCTTTCTCGCCCCCCTCCTCCCCT
>VWZN01005894.1:52154-74837 GCA_013396955.1 Regulus satrapa | reverse complement strand
CGCCGCCGCCCCCGCCGCCGCCCCGCTGGCCCACGGGCTCTCCGACGTGGACGTGGGGCCCCACGGGTACGTGAACGCCTTGGCGGTCACCGCCCAGGGCTGAGCCCAATCCCCGGCCGTCCCCCGAGGGGCTCCCGCCGCCTCCGGGCCCGCTCCCGGCAGAGTCTCTTGTCTCTGCGTTCTGCTCAGGTTCCCTCCGCCGTGGCCGAGCAGGGGAAGGGGACGTGGGCTTCCCCGTCACACTGCCGCTCCTCTCCTCCCTTCCTCGGGGACAAACCCAGCGGCGGAAGCTCCGCACAAACCCGACTACCTGCAGGAGCGTACGGACGACGCTTGTCCCCAGAAAACGCACCCGTCCTTGGCGACAAGACTTCTTCTCGTGCTTCTGCCTCTCCACTGTCTGGAGGGCCCCACTCTTCCCCTCCCTCCCAGGACATTGTGTTGCTTTGTAACCGTACAGGTTCGGTTTTTCCCTTTCGTCCTAAACAGGGACCGGTGCATTTTGTCCCCTCCTTTAAGAACTCCCGCTGACCACAATAATGAGATGCAAGAGGGGCCTGACCAGCAGACGCTGCCTCCGGGTACGGGAAGGACAGAAGGAAGCACGCTTTGGTTTCCCTGCGTCTTGCAAAGCTGCTGCCTGTGTTTCCCAGGCCTTTGTGTACCAGCTAAGGAACCCCTGGAAGCACGCTGGCCACTCGCTCACTTCAAGCCCACGAGCCACCTTCTCCTAGCCAAAATGTCTACTACCTCTGTGCTTCAACCTTTTGCATCTTACATTGACTTCTCACGCTAAAGAAACCAATCCAGCATGGACATAAACCAGGGCTCAGGCCCCGTTTCATGACCACCAAGACATTTCTTTCTGGTGAGAACAGGGTTCACAGCAGCCTGCTGCTGGCATCCCCAGGTGCTGGGGCTCTCATTTCTCTGTGAATATGCATGTTTATGGGATCAGCGTTGGTTTTTTTTTTTTTTTCTTTTTACACGGAGCGTAGGGTCTTCCTTTACCCAGCCAGAAGGGCTGGAAAATTTCCTCCCGCCCCCTTCCCCGCCTGCTGGAGAGAGCAGAGATGGGGCTAAGCCTGCAAAGTGCCCCCTCCCCAAGGGCAGAGCAGAGGACGCTGGCACTGCTCCCGTGGGGTGGGCTCCAGTTCTCACTTTTCAGCGCAGAAAGCAAAGTGCTGCAGGAGCCCTGGAGGCAGAGGGGCTCTCCAGCTTTGGTGAAAGCCCACGTATCAGCGTCCTGTCCTCTTTGTGCATGTGGTTTAGGGTAGGTGGGGAGGAATTGTTAGCAAACTCTCGTAGGAACGCGGTTTTCTTTGGTTTTAAGCTCCATGAATGTTGGGTGGGGTTAAGGCCTGCTCTTCCGCCCGGCTGCTGCTGCTGCTCCTGAAACCAGCCCCACGGAAGCAGGAGCACACAGGCCACGTCTGGAGGAAGGACTTTACCCCTCCCAGGCTTATTACATTTTGTTCTCTGGGCAAGGCTGCAATAATTGTAAAAAACAACAGTTTCCTGTCACGAGGCTTTTTTTGGGGTTTTTTTTCCTAAATTTTGTTTTTTGGGTTTTTTTTCCAAGCTGTCCTGATGGGAAGGGGAAATAAAGCACAACCAACTGCTACCCACAGCAGGACTGCAGGTGCAGCCCAGACTTCTTCCGCACACGCATTCATTCTTTCCTTCAGGGCTTGGGCTTCAGAGCCTCTGCCCCACCTTCCTTTTCACAGAGTGGGATCAAACTGCCTGCTCCGGTGGACTGCTACAACAAAATGTTTACAGTCTGGTAACTTCCAGCTCCCAGAGGCAGGAGTGGGGCTGCCATGGGGCTCTTCTCCCCCAGCTCTCGGTGGCTGATGGGTTTTGAGGGGCTGGAAAAGCCCCCAGGAAAAGATGGGTCAATAGTGCTGTTCTGTTCAGAAGTGCAGCTAGGAGGGGTGACTCGCTGCTCTCCTCACGCCAAACGGAGAGTTGGCAAAAGCTGAGGCTTAACTTTCCCACCAGTGCTTTATTTTTAACCTGAGCCCTTACACGGGCAGTTGTGTGAATTTTGGCCAGTGGCCTTTCTCTTCGGTAACTTCTTCTTGTCTGGACAATCTTGGTGCTGTGAGTGACTGTGATTGTAAAACTTGGTACTGTGAACTTTTCCTATGTGATGTGAAATGTGTCGAGGGGATGCTAAGTTCCTGGCCAAAGGAGGTGTAATTACAGGTATATTATGCTTGTACAGATAATTTGTTTCCTTGCACCTTCCTTTTTCAGCATTAAATAGGTAGTAGAAGCTCAGAAATAATTATTCAAGAGAGAATAAGGTGATAGCTGAACCTAGGACTGCTCCGTTCTTCAGTCAAACAGCTGAAGGCAAAAAAAAAAAAATCCCCAACCAACCAACTTTGCAAAAAAAAAAAACCAAACTGAAGAAAAAAAAAAAAAGCTTTTCAGAATCACCAACTATGTTTGGCTGCTTCTAAGGCCAAGTTTCCAACAGCACCGAAGTGCTAATCCCTAATGCACCCAAGTGTGAGCATAGCTGAGACACCAAAAGAATCACAGCACAATTATTAACAAGTCTTACTTCAGTACCCCTTCATAGCTCATAACAAAGTTGCTGTTTCAACAGTCAGTGCCTTTTTCCAGTTAGGATGTTATTGAGAAAAATGGCATATTTGAAATTTATCTGGCCATGGCAAATTTAACCCATTGGCCGTGAACTCACAGGTCAGGTTTTTCCATGGATGAAAAGGTTGCCTGGGACAGACGACCCTGCAAAATGACACTTGTGTTGCATAGAATTCCTTTGTAGAAAAAGTTGTTCTTTGTGGTGCCATGGTTTCTAGGTTGTTAGGAAATGTGCTGTTTGGAGAGTGTAAAGCTCTTGTAGTTGGCTATACAGATGCCCCCTTGCAACTAAAAGGGCAGCTCTGCTGCTCCTTCAATTCCTTACCACGAAAAAAAACATTTAAAGCTCTTCCATGTCTCGTTTATGAACCTGCTCCTCCTTTTGAATTCCCTCCTCTTTGGTAATTGAGCTCTTGCTTCCACTCAAACCTTTCTGTTTGCAGAAGAGAGATGGGGGTACCACGGAAAGTGCAAACAATACCTCTCCTGATGCACCTTGCACAACTCCTGTACATTGTGCCAACATTAAATCACCTGTCCAGGTCAGCAACACTTTGCTGAACGAATTTGTGCCATACTAAGACACAGGTCCCTTGGGATTCTGTTACACAACTCAGTTATTTAGCATTTTATTGCTCTTTGCTTGCTATCCTGACGAAAGAGATGACTACTCCCAGGAGGGGAAATGGAAGTGAGAGATAAGGCCTGTGGCTGATGGACACTTGGCATCCCCCTGGCATTAATAAGAACTTGTATTTTTTAAAAAGCAAGATTGTTAAAATAAAATTAGAAACTTGTGACTGATTTTGTTCTTTTTTTCTTTTTCTTCTCCTTTGAGTCTTGCTGGGCTATTCAATTTTGTATCAAATAGGGACCAACAGATGCGTTGAAGTTACTTGTTTTCCTCACCCTGGGTTGCTAAAACAGTATCTGGATTTTTCCCTCAAACTTTCTGTAAGTGAAAGCAAATTCTAAGAGCTGTAACACCAAGGGAGTTATTTGAGAAGGGAATGACTAAGGCAGGGAAATTCAGATGACACTTCTGAGCTTCCTATTTAACTGATTTACAGGAATTTATACCACTTGAAAAAGACTCGTGGGGGAAAAAAAAAAATCAGATTTACATGTTAATTGCCGTAAGATAAAAGAAACTTTTAGAAGTGGGATCATCAAGATGGCAATTACTGACATAATCTGGGAAATGGGTTCTCACTGGAAAAGCACTGAGATCACAGCTGCCTCTTGCTTAGCTCCTGTTGGAGCAGGAAGGCTCCCAGCCTTCAGTCTGGATCTCTGCAGGGTCTGTCCCTTCGTTATCAAGCGGTCCTAAGAGTCCTGCATGGAAATGACAAACAATTCCTTTAGCACCTGTTTGGAAGGGATGTGCATTTCCCGTGGCTGCAGCCCCTCAGCTCTGTCCAGCTCGTCTCCATCCTGGGCTTTGCAGGAATATTCTGACATTCATGAGCCAGTCCAGCTCAGTTTTGCCTCGGATTTCTGTAACAAATACTAAGAACTCAACATAACTCAACACAAGGATTTAGGCAGAATTAAAGACACAGAAGTGTTTAAGTAAATATATCCAAAAAGTATTTCTAGCTTTTAATTAAGGGGAAAAAACCCCAAAGGCTAGACATAAAATTATAAAATGTACACAACAGAAAGTAAATTGCAAGTCAAAAGAACAGATCATTTTCTGAGACATTAGATTTTAGAAAAGCTGAGCTAAAAGACTTTTTGACAAGTAAACTTAGGTGGACGGAAACATGACAAAGGAGAAAGGCCTGGATGTGTTTACATCTCAGAGGCTGTTACCCAGTGGGCTGCAGAAACAGAGATAAAAAACAGGGTAAGTGCCAGCCTCACCATCACTGCTCCTGGAAGATGAACCCCTTAATCTGTTCAGTATTTCACTGTGGTTAACCTCAACGACCTCTGCTTGAGCTTAAACCCACACAAGTACATTTTACAGTAGTTTTCACTCAGCCTCCCTTAACTCAGACATAATTTCCACTCTAAAACAGCATCTGCTGAGGCTACTTTTTTTTTTTTCTCTCCTCCAAAACAGTCTCTCATTTCTTTGGGTGTCACTATCTATCTCTTCAGTTCACATCTTTCTGGTGCTAAGATACCCAAAAGCAAACAGCACTGCAGCAGTGTGTCACAGAATACACCAAATTCCCCCGATTCTGTGATTCTGTATTCAGCCTCACATTTCTTAAAACTGTAGAACAAGCCCAATTTCCATCTTCTGGTTTCCTCTTCCCCCTCCCTGCTGTTGTTGGTTTTCAAGCACGTACCTCCCAAGTAGAGAGACAGGAAGAGTTATGGAGACTCTCAATTTAAATGTTTGTTCCCCTTATTCTCAGCTACTCCACTTGATTTCTGAATGACCATGGAAATGCAGCTGCAAACGAAGGATGAGTGGGGAAAAAAAAAATAAAATCTCCAGGCACATTTATCAACCAGGGAGAGACAGCCCCAATCTAGCTGAAATTTAAAGGCACACATCTTTAATGCAGTATTTACAAGAAAATGTTTACAACGTGTATAAAAATGGTGATGCAAATGCTACCATGTCATCTAACCTATTTTCTAAGCCATGACTGTGACTTTTATGCAGTGCAATAGAATCAGCACAGCTGGAGGGCATTTTGAAGGCACGAGTGGATGAGCCACAGCAATTTTTCTGCCATCCATCAAGAGAGAGTTCAGTGTAATGCCTTTCCCTGAGGAACAGAACTACTGCCTATCCTTTCACAGGGGTGGCCAATTATTTGTGGCTTCTCTCCACAGAGACTGGAAGCAACATCCCACATCTGCTGGGCACTGCTGCATCCCAGCAGCAGCCAGGGAGATCCCAGCACTAAGCCATTTACAACACAAGGACAAGGACAGTGCTGGAAATGCAGTCTCAGTGCTGCTCTGCATGGGAGCACCTTCCCTCCCTCTGTTTCAAACAGAGCAGGTCCCAGGCAGAGCTAACAGTCCTCCAAAGACTGGTCCATGTCCATCACCTCCGCTGGATAGCTCCAGCCAGAGCTCCTCTGAATGTCCTGGAAAAAAAGCTGCTTCTGGAGGCTCTTTAGACTGTTCAAGACCTCTGGAGAGAGTTCGTGGAAGCCCACCTGTTGTTCCTGATCCTCCTCCTCCTCTTCCTCCTCCTCTAGAAGGTCCTCAGGAGGCAGAGGGGAGCATCTGGAGATGTAGCCCTGGTCTGACTGCACTGACTGTCTTTGGTCTTTGCACTGGTCATCAAAGACCAGCTGGTGCTGCTGGTCAGCCTCCCCCTGGCAGAGGCACGGCTCTGAGGGAATGACACTCCGCTGACAAAGAGGGTCCATGAGTCCGTTCAGATGGTCACTCAGGTCATCTGAGAAGTTTGCAGGACTCAGGTCAGCCACTGGAACTTCAGAGCCATCGTGGAGGATGACATTATTCCTCATTGGAAAGCTTGTCTCCAGAAGAGGAACTCCTTCCTCACTGCTCAGCACATGGTGACTGAGTATGTTTCTACTTTCCGTGGAAGAGACTGGCTCCACGACCTGGATTCGAGGAACATCCATAGGAAGGACCACGGTCTGGGAATTTGGATCCCCACAGGGATTAAGCTGAGGCTGCAGCTTGCAGCCTGCACTTTCACCTTCCTGCATGTGGAGGCTGACGACGTAACAGCAGCCAGGGTCAGGCTCATGTAGGTGCAGCTGGTGTTTCACAATCCCACTTGGCTCACTCAGCAGTGAGTCCACCTGGCTCTCTCTGTTCAGGGAATGCAACTCTTCATCACTGTCCAAGCAGATGGTTTCACTCTCAAACCAGTCCGGGTGCTCAGTCTGCCACTTCTTGAACTTATCTATGGCCTCTTTCAACTTCCTCCCACTGGGGCTATCCATGTAATTTTCAGCTGTGATTTCCTGGATTCGATGGATCCGCCCTGGTTCAAACTTCTCCAGATCCTGAATCCGAAAATAGATATCCTCAAACTTGTCCATCAGTTGGTACCTGGATGTGACGTTGAACAGATCAGGTATATCTCTCTCGCTGCTTATTCCCTCAAAGTAGCACACTATGTACATTCCAAAGCAGGCTGGCTTCTTGAAATCCGGCAGGATCAGGTTCAAGGCTGGGGTGAACAGGTCTCCCACTGGCTTTTGCTGATCTTGCTTGAGACACACAGGCTCACTCCCGAGCATGGCCTGCCATTTGGCCTGGGTGCCCCGAGAACACAGGATGATGATCTTCGACGACAGCTCTTCCATTTCCTTCTTCTGCCGCGTGAGCCAGGGCAAGGGCCCCAGCTCCGAGATGTGCTGGTCTTCCAGCAGATCCAAGGCCACGGCAGTGCCACAGACTGTCATCAGGAACTCTGCAAACTTCAGCACCACATCCACGTAGAGCAGGTGATCGGCAGAGTACACCACCCAAACCTTGCGCGGCTTCAGGGGCGGCAGGTGCAGCTCCGTGCACGGTGCTGGCGGAAGAGACAAAAATATCCATCACAGCCACGTTCCCCAAATTGTAATGGCGTGAGTCAGCTCTAAACCAGCACAGGAGGGTATTAACAAAATTCCCAATTTTTAATGCTGTTTTGGCAACGTACGTGGACGACATCTCATTGTGTAAATTTAGTATTAAAAGCACAGACGCGCTGAAGCTGTGATTTATAATAATGCCCAGATGATTCATCAACTCTTACCTCACAGGAACACTACAGCAGCTTCAAGAGGCTTGCAAATATTGCTGTATTCTCTGGTGGAGAGCTAGTGCACCCCCCAGACCAATCTCCTGTTGCTTTGGCCCAGATGATTAGCAAAGCTTCTTCTGCCAAGCACATCCTTGGCTGGGTAAAAAAATCTGCCCACATTCCAAAGCAATTACCTCCCATCTGACCAAAACAGCATTTCAAATTCCATTTACAAGGCTTCTTTTACCTAAACAGCAAGATCCTAACGCTATCTTTTGGTTTCAAGAAGCATCTATGGAGTAGTTAGAGCCTACAAAAGCCCTTTCTGGGCAACTGTGTGTGAGACCTGCATGACAAAACACAGGTGACATCTTACCAGCTTGCAAATCGTTGTGGTTGCATTTCCCTCGACGGTGTCCTGGAAGAGAGAAACTTACTGTCAGTTCTGAAAACATGAAGTAAGATTAAGTGCTTAAAATCACACCACCTTCCACAGATTAGGTTAAAAAAAAAATAAAAATCTTGAACTGTGTAGGGAGATAAAGCCCTAAGGAGGGAGAAGCTGAATAAACACACTGAATGGATAAAGACTCTGCTACAGCCAGTTCTTGCTATATTTTCCCTTTGAGAGGAGACAGAATGCACTCAAAATTAACTTTCACCATCTTCCCCAAATCCTGGCAGTCTCAAGTACAGAACCCCCAACTGTTCTGTGACATCTCTTTAAGGAGAAGGAGCTTTTAAAATATGTATTTTTCTTAAGAAGCTTCCCCGAAGAGGAGATTAAAATGTCCCTAGCTACATCTTATAGATGAGTTTGATGTTAATAAATTTTCCAAAAGATTACTAATTCTTCCTCCCATGTAAAAAGAAAACAAAAGAAGCAGTGAGTTACACAGCTTCTCTGAGACGACAGCCTCATGGCTCCAGCACAGAAAACCAGGAGTTAGCCCTTAATGATCCTATTTTCCAACTTGCTTGATGTCACTCTATATGTCCTGTCCATCTCTATGCCCTGTATTTTTTTTTTTTCCTCCTTCCACCTTAATTGAAAAACCTTACCTAACCACCTCACAACAGCAGAATATTAATTTTGCAGAGACTTTTGGGAACAGGGGGAAGATGACAGTGTGGACAAACAGGAAGTTTCTGTTCTGCAACACTCTTATGCAATGCAGGGGAATAATAAAGTGCAAAGATATCTGCAGCAATCTGCAGGAAACAAAGGGCTGAACGACGAAATTCCTTTTTCCCCTCATGAGCTCTGAAGTGCTATGGACATGGAATATCAGACAGGATAACCTGTGGAAGGCTTTACTTATCTAGTGGATGGTATAAGGACATTGCAAGTCCTATAATGTAAAATAGAAGATGTTTTTCTAGGCATTATCTCAGTGGCAAGGCATCAGAACAGCAAGGAACAAAACTGCAATAGGAAGAGGTACAGAGGGAGGAAAAAATCTTCTTTAGCACTGGATTTTTTTCTTCCTGACTGGCACAAGTCTCACCTTTTTTAGTCATACACAGCACGGCTGTTATGACTGACCCCACCAGTAAGACACAGATCCCAGTGATGCACCAGTAGAGCCATATCATCATATCATCTGCAAAACAAAAACACTGCTCAGACACTGCCTTGCACGGAGTTTCACCAAAGAGCAGAAGGTCCAAGGGAGGAGGACCCTGGCTTTGCTGAGTGGACCAGCACCTCCCCCCTTAGAACCCCCAGTCACTTCTGCAAACCAATTCTGCTTTCCTGGGGCTGCTGTACACCATAAACTTGCTCCACACAAAGAACCATATGTGCAGCACACTGCAAACACAGACCAAGAACCTTCCTCTAAATAGCAATGTTTACCAGCTTTGACAGGCATGCCGCCCATGTCCTGCCTGTTCATGTAATCTAGCTTAAAAAAAAAAAATCTAAAATACCACCATTTTTGGGTCATGAATTTCAGTTTACAGATGTTTTTCCCTTTTTTAAATTTATTTTTTTTAATCTTGGGCAGAAGATCCTTACAGGTGTTGCAGCCAAAAAAAAAAAGAAGAAAAAGATGCCAAATCATTATGCACAAGATATCTTGACATTCATAAAAATGAATATATGCAAGCTATTCTCTCCAAAAGCTGCTTTATATTATGCAAATTTTTTAACACTGAGCAAAGTGACAGAAAGTATTTTATATTAAGACTCCTCTTGTCAAAACTGCTTCTCAAAGAATTCTATGCAAGTGAAGTGTCTCTCAAAAAATTGCTCTTTAAGGTTCACACTGCATACAAATACCTTCCTCATTAAATCATGGTGAAGTCATTCTTAGCCCAATTAATTCTGAACTCCGTGTTACAAGGGGACTGTTAGAGAAGTTTTAGACACCAGGCTCTCATCTCCATCAGACAGATTTATTGGCACATATTGATTACGATATCTGACTGGTTGAGCTTGGTGGCTCAAAAGAGCGACCCTGAACAAAGAAATCCCCTTAAATTAAACTCTTATGACTTAAACCCCCCATCCCTCACGTGACAGTCCAGACCAGGAGCATTATTAGGATCTGGGGTCTCCTTGCTCTTCTTTGGTTCGGTGTTTTGTTACCACGTGGTTGCCACGTGCTGATCTTCACATCCTCTGAGGTTTCAGTGGGAGCTTTGGAGTTCCCAATACGGTGGGTACATCACCATCTGTGGGCTATTCCACTTCACTATTTTCAAATAATATAACATTTTCAACAGGGACATTTCCTGCCCATTGGGTCATTCCCAGGAAGGATCATTTCTCACTCTACACAACAGGAGAAGAGCAGCAAAAAAAAAATGTCAGGGTATTGGAATAAACTTCTTACCCGATGGTTCTGTACCTGCAAAAGACAAGAATAAGGTTGAAAAATGCAGTTCTTAGCTGTAAAACAATAGGAATGTAATTTACAGAAAATGGTTCTCACTTGGAGCGGGTTCACATGGGATGAAAGCAAAGCGTCTCGGACAGTCTGTGCCACAGTCTGCAAAGAATGGCTGAATCTGCAGTTGAAATGAATCCAGACAGCAGAAGTTATTCTTAAAGAAAATGTTGTTCCCTGATTTACTTTCTCCCTGCCTCAACGTTCCTTGTATTTTAGCAGAGAGACACAGAGCTCCCATTTCCCTTCAGAAAACAAGATTAATCAAGAGTTCTTACACCATACATGACAAAGGCTGCGAGCTCCTGAGGTTGCACTTTGCCATTCTCACTCCCATAATCTCTGACTTGGCTGCCCCGTACTAAAGAAAAGCCACTGACTAGAGAGAAAATCTATATAAAAATTCTTTCAGCCATAATATTTCCCCGATGCAGGTAATTACAGATTAGCAAATATCAGAAGAAAACACTGTGAAAAAACCCCCTCACGTTCCTAAGGTGCTCACTGCCTCGATTGTGAAGGAAGGACACAGGTACAACAGGGTGATCCCACCTGTATTTTGTAACTGCAGCAAGCTTTTATGTTCTTCTCTATTTTGATTGTGATATTCACTTGTTGTTGTAGCCCATCCTGCAGAAATCAGATGCAAGTTATAAGGGAAGGAAGAAAACTGAATGAAAGCAGGAAAAAAGAAAAAGCTGACATGAAAACACAGGGTGGTCCAAAGGAGCAGAAACTTTTTTTCTTCCCTTTGAACAAGAAGCCCAGAGAGAACAAAATGGATAAAGGATCTGGTCACCATCTCTGCAGGTGTGACAGACGTGGTAGTGCAACAAAAACAGCAGGCTAAGCTTGCACAGGTAACAGGAAATTATTAGGGATGTATGTTGTACAACTTTGAAGGAGTTAAACTTACAGTTTCTTAACAATGTAGATGCCTTCAGCTTTGAAATGTGTAAACATTAATAAGCTTCCTTGTTTAATTAAAAGCAGCTGTCAACACTGCTCCTGACACTAGAACAGGCAAGGAAGTTGCCCTTGCTACCTGCTGTACACAATCAATATCATAAGCTAATTAGTCACAGTGATTAGCAGATACAAACTCCAAAATGAGGTGCATTCCTCTCCACCAGGGAAATATTCACAGAGCTGTCCCACCTGTGTCACTAACAGCAAAAACCTATCAGTGCATGCAGCACTAAGGCTGTTAAATGTTAAGGAACAGAAAGATTAAACAAACTGAATGCCAACATATTTGCCCTCACCCAAGGAAGGGTGGAGAGCGGTTCCAAATATTCAGTATTTCTCCTCCCTCAGATGCCTGAAGGGAAACTTTTTTTTATATTGGAACAGTCTGGACTCTCTGAGCTTCTCAGCAACACAGACTGCAAGACCGACAGAAACTGATTCTCAGCCTGAATGAAGCATCTGTTGCTAAATCACTTATTCTTCATATAAAAAAATTAATTAACACCTTCCTGGGATCACATTTGATAAAGTACTTTAATGATTTATTGAAACTTTGCATTTCAATTTTGCTTAATTGACTTAGTCTTAGCTCTCCGGGCACTGGCTTGAAAAAGGCAATAAAGCCCAGACAGTCAAATATAAAATTTGGCTTTGCAGGTGTTTATATGCTGCTTCATGCATTATAAACCCTGTTTTTTGATCTTTTATCCACCAAATTCCTCTTTCCAAAGACAATTAAAATGGAATTTGTTGTTTAAATGTCCTGGCTTAGCGAGCATTTAAGACGTTTGCCTAAATCTCCAGAGCAGGTGTGACTGGGCAGGCAATCACCTCAGTGAGATCCTGGGTGATCCTTTGACACCTCTTCTCGTTCAGGTAACTGGTCACGTGGATTCGGTACCGGGCTGGCTCCATCCAGGGGCTGAAGCTCACCAGCACAGCTGTATCATCTACACTTTCACCCTGGATCCTGGGTTCCCACAAGCTGCCTGGAAGTAGGGCAGATATTCCTGAGTTTCTCAACTGTCAAATATTCCAAGAGAGCACCCACGTCTACGTGACTCTAAAATTTTTACCTGTCTTTATACATGGGATGGTTCTTTTCATCAGAGGATCCGTGCAGTCTGCAAGAAAGACCATCAGTAGCTAGTCAGAAACATGACTGTACTTCCATTAAGGAAAAAAGCACATTTTTTTTACAGAAGCCACAGACCCAAACCAAGCTCTCCTAAATGAGTAGACACTGTTGTTAGAAAGCAGTGGCAAAATTCTGTAGAAGAACAGCATTGGTTTCCAGCATATGAACCAGTCCCTCCACTGATATCATGGTTTGTTTTGTTCTTCTTTTTCTTCTCAGAACAGAGAAAATGAACGAGACTAAAAACATGCCACACTTAATGGCAAAGTGATAATGTGACACTGGTGCAGAAAGGGTCACAGTAGTGGAATCAAAACTTCATCTCCATCCCCACGCTTTGTAATCACACCTCAGCAATGTGATTCCTCCAAAGGCATTCTGACACAGGAAAATCAGGAGGCCGGAATATTTCTTAATCCTAAAAAACTCTTCCACATTTCTAATTCCCTTTATTTAGCAGACTGGCCCTGCTTTTTGGGACTTCCTTCAGAGTTAAATCTGGAGTTACATATTCAACATTTAGCAATGTGGGTAGATTTACAACTCTCAGCCTCAAATTATGCCTCTCCTCCAGGGTTTGGACAAAGGAAAAGGAACAACTCCCTTCTTAGACTGTTGAGGTAAAACACTGCATATCTCAGATTTCCAACTTTCAAGGTTGCCAATTTAAACTTTACAAATTTGCAGTGTCTCTGTAATTCCTGTGTAAGCTCTAACCAGCAAAGCTCCCTGCAGCTGCTGAGCTTGACACCTGCATTAGGTTTCTGAAGAATAGTAAAAGATAAAAGCCAGGAAGTTCTTAGTGTGAACAGGCAGAAGAAAGGGTCAGAGGGCTGAAAATGAAATGCTCCCTCTCCTTTTCCAGCTCACATTGGCTGACACACTTCACACTTTGCCATTTCATAACTACAAAGCCAGGTTGACAACTATAAGCAAGTTAAGAAAAAAGTTAAGAACCAGTTTTCATGACCTTTAAGATATTAAACACCAAATATTTATGAAGTAGTCAGTGCAGCCACAGGGCTATGCAGATGCTCAGCAACCTTGGGGAAAGCAGTAAAAATTCTTTTAGCAACAGGAAATTTTTCACATGTACAACAAGAAAGGGTCAGGCACCCAAGCACCACCAAGTTTCTTGGTAAATTAAGCCTAACTGTGCCTTTGAAACTGAACTTCACGTGTCTAGCATTCAGTACGAGAAGCCAAACTTCTGATTTGGAAATTCTGGCCTGTGCTTCCAGCTGCCACAAGCACAGGGGCAGCTCTGAAACATTTCAAGTTAAGTAAAAGCAGCAGTGGTGTCAGGTCTGCAAAGCACCACCTTCCTAAACTCGAGGCCCAAGTGAACTAAATCACCTCTTACCAGGCATGGTGAGAGACGTGGACTTGCAATTGTAGTCTCCATTTACGCCCAGTTTGGGCAGGTGATACACAGTCACTTGGTAAGTCTGGCCAGGTTCTACTTCGAAACGGTCAAAAGTGAAATTCCACTGAAAACAAAACACATCCAACAAGGACTTTAAAGGACAAACGTTGCTCTTTAAAGCCCCGAAATTAACAGCTGACTTGGCCCTGTTCCACTGTGTTCCCTCATCCCATGTAACCCTTTCACTGAAGCTTGACTATAAAAAATTGGAACTCGAGTGTATTAAATATACCTGTCACAATTCTTCTGCCCAGAATTAGTTTTTTTCTTGGTATCTTTGAACTGATACAACCTTGGGATTATGCCAAACCACTGTGTGGAATTTCTACTAAACTACATTCTGAACTGAAAGGAGACTAGAATAAAAGTTTCAAGATGGAAATGTCAGTCTAGGATGAATTTTGTAGCACTGTGCAAGTGCTAAGCATTTAGAATTGCATTTATACATATGTAGTTCTGTACCTGGCCATTCCATACATACATTCTTAAATCTATACTGCTTTCTGCATCAGCAATGCTATGGAAATTTTGGGAGAGGCACTGTGGTATTTGGCAGTGGTATTTGGCAAGTGGTAAGCTAACTATGGCCAAATTCTGTGTGGTTAAGGAATGAACCTTACCAATCAAATAATAAACAAATAATATGTAAATTAAAACATCAACAAATAATACTGTTTATAATCCTTACTGTTGTGGATGCTCAGCACTCTTCTGATGAGTTTCCTAGAAGGAGTGTAAGCTGAAGGACCACCCCCAAGGTTGGTGCTTTCCTCCACAACAAGAGAGTACAAGAAAGAAGTGGAAGCAACAGGAAGAGTTGAGTTAAAAAGCTATAAAGTGTCAGGCTCCCGAGCAGAATGCAAGAACCCCTACAATAATTTGCTTTAAGCAACCTCTGGAGTGCTAACACATGCTAGGCACTAAAAGCAGCGATCCTTAAAACCTGAAGGCTGGGAAAGAGAAACGGGAAACGACAGCAGTTCTCAAGTCTCACACAGACTCTAAGCTGACTGTACTTTTAAATCAACAGCCTTGCCACAAAACAGCGAAAGCAGAAACAATTGCACAGAGCAGAGGGTGTAATTTGGAGCTCTCTGCACTCACCCGGCCTCCATCCGGACGGACCTGAAGAGGCAAATTGTTCTGGAAGTCAAACTGGGCACAGATCTGCTGGTTGCTGTTCACCTGCATCACGGCGAGCTCTGCCCCTTCCAGACTGCGGATGCTGGCTGCAGGAACAGGGACAGAGGCACATTTCCATCCCCTGTGCACATGGAAGGGATGCAGAGAGCACCCCCGTGCCTGGCCTCGCCCCAGCCCAACTCCTTGGAGGTGCTGAGGATCCCAACACAAGGATAACTGGAAAAGGGAGCACGCAGGGCAGCCTAAAGGTTGTCCTGCACGGCAAAGCTGCATCTGTGCAAGTGAAGGAGCAAAGGAGAAGGCCACTGCATTCTCCAGGCAGCTGGCAGCTCCACGGATGTGGTATGGGGTTTAGCTCTGCCCCTCCAAGCTGCCTGGTGCAGTTTGGGTGCCAAAGCAAACACAAAGCCTTTGTTTTGGTACACACGGTCCCCGTGAGAGAGTTGAGAAGCAGAGCTGAGTGGAACGACCTGAGTCACACCTAGCAGAGCCAGAGATCCCAACTCTACAGCCTCTCAGACACACCCCCGCTGAAGGAAGGAATGAACGCGCTGAATTCTGCCCTAAAGCGATGCTAAACTTTGGGCAGGAGTAAGGGGAGCATCATTTACAGACAATCAGCGGTATCTGGAGAGTGAGAAAACACGACTTAGGGACAGTCATTTAGGCTCCAACAATGAGGCAATTATTGCTTTATCAAGGCACACAAAGGCGAGATCACCTCACCCCCCCAAACAAAATTAAGCAGCCAACCTCCCGAATTTCAAAGACCTGCCTCTCATGACTTGAAGCCGTAATTCTCTTCCCTACCCGTACTAGATCACACCTATTTCCTCTGCTCCATGCTCCAATTAAACAAGAACCACTCACCATCCGTGGCCACTTTCCACTCTATCTGGAGCACAGGGAAGAGTTTTCCATCGTCCTGACGGAAAACATCCGAGGAAACACGGAGACTGCTTGGAGCAGAAGGAGTCCACTTAGAAACCTTCAGCCAGCTCGACTCCATGCAAGTGCCTGCCCAGCAAACAAAACCCAGATTTAGAGCAGGGCTGAGGAAGGGTTAATTAACTGCTTAATTGCAGTGATGATCTGCTCTTTGGGTCAGGGTTACTCTGAAAGACAGTTTTCAGTGTGGAAGTACTCTGTAAATTGCCGGTAATAATCTGAATTTATTCTTGTAACTTCCACTTCCTCTTCTCCTTAAAATCCATCAGTACTTGTCACAATCAGACTAAACGGGTCAAGGAAGTTTACTCAGTATCTCCTTCAACCCTCTGCTGAAACAGAGCTATGTTAGTGCTCACTTCCAGCCTTCTAATGTCAGGAGATCCAGCAGATACCCAGGGAAGTGATTCCAAGAGTTAACTACCTTAGGGCTACAAACTGCTTTTCTTCCAATTCCAATATACATCTGAGTTCAGCTTCCAACAACTGCCTGTGATGCCTCGCCTAAATGAATGAGCTCCCTGGACACAAAAATAAACTGTGCTTGTCAACAGGGTGTTGTGAAGCCATCAGAAAGTGAAATCAGGTGTGACAGGCATCAGACAGACGTGATCTACTTAGGCTTTTGTAGCAGGTTGGATTTCTCAGAGCATGTTAAAAACAGCACAGTCAGGCCCCCTCTAAAATACACTCTGGGTCGATTTTGCTGCCTATGTGATGGAAACAGTGGAAATCCCTTCAGTCAAACAGTATGGTTTTTATGCTTAGGAGTAATTAGACAATCCTCAAATGTTCATTTTACAAAAAAAAAAAAAAATCCTACAAAAAGCATGACAAGAATAAAGTACCTTTCGGCAAAGAGTTAAAAAAAGCATTGATATTCCCTACACCAGAAAAACACGACAAGAGCCATAAGGCAGAATTTAAACCAAATATTTAACTTAGGCAGCATTTTAATGGGGGTGCTGCAGTTTGGCTCAGCCTGTATTCCAATGGGAAACATCATCCAACCTGATCCCACCCAAGCCCTCTCCTGCCAATGAAGTTTTACATCTGGTTATTTTAGGCACAGTCCTCTCCCTGACCTGGCAAGTCAAAGAAAAATACTGAAAAAAATACTACTGGCTACAAAAATTCTTGTGCCAGTAGGATACAGGGTTGGGCACTGAGGCAGGACAGAGCTTGCTTAGGACAAGGACTGCAAGGAAAAACCAAGGAGCTCTGCAGCACGGCCCAGTTGCCTTCAGGTACCAAATGGACAATTTCAGAACATCTTCCTTTTCTTTAAGAATATTTTTCAAAACATTACCCATAATTATATTACAGCATGTCATTGCTAAGACTTGACCCCTTACAGCAAATAATTTACATTAATTGCTCTCACCTGCACCCTTCTACGCCTCTTTTTTAATTCTAGTTCATACAATAATTTTTCATCAAGCACTATCATAATGGCTTGTAATGAACACTTACTGCCAAACTTGTCCTTAGATTCCCACTTCTTTAAAAACTGATGATCCCAGCTCGAAATAGGAACTAAAAGAGTTGGGTTGGATTCTACTCATGCCACTGCCTACCTACCCCCAAACTTTATCCCAAAAAAGACATAAGTTTCCATTCCTCTTCTAGTTGGAACTGCTAATGGATGGAACTGGAAAGTCCCAAAGCAAGGCATGATAGCAGTTTCCCTTTATAACTCTGATTCTAGCAGGAGAAATGTGCTGTATGAACAAAGTTTGGAAAAGAAAAGAAAAGAAAAAGGGGAAAAAAAAAAAGCAAGCATGATCTGATGAGAAAACTGCAACAAAGAAAAAAAAATACTTACTGTTTCTTACGAGACAGTCTAAATCCTGTGGGGGAAAGAAACAAGAATATTACTCTCAGAATAAAATTAACAGCAGCTTGCTCAGTGTTGGGAGAAAGGCAGGAAAAAGCACTTCAGTGACACACACAGATTGGAAAAATCAGCCACGATGGAAACCCTGACCTGTTAATCAATAAAGCAAGGATAGAGGGCATGAAACCTGGGCACAATTTATGTGACATCTCTGAGATCATCCCAACCTATGACCAAACACCACTGTGTTCATCGAGGAAAGAAAAACTCATCAGAATCAGACACTTTGATATAAAGAATAAAGATGTCCTGACCATAAAGAAGCAACCAGAAGTTATGTGGGCTGCACATCTGTGTTCCTGCAAACTTGGGAATGAAAGCAAGAAGATTTGGCATTAAGCTCCTCATGGTTATATAAAAAACAAAACCTGAAAATCTTTTCCAGGCTTTTTTTGCTACACAAGTCACAACAATACACACAGGTACAAATCCAGCCTTCAGGCACAAGAAACATATCCACACTCTAATTACTGTACCACAAATGCACCCAAGATAGAGGTATATTGTAAAAAAAGGCTCCTGCAAACGAAATCCTTCCTTAACAGGAAAAAAAAAAAAGAAAAAAGAAAATAAAGCAAAGAAGTAAATGCTGATGAAACCAAACCCAAACTGGCTAACTACAATCACTGAAAAAGAGAAAAAATAAAAAATTGTGAATACCAGTATGGAAGAATGGATGAAGCTATGAAAAAAAATAATTAGTCCTAACAGTTCAGACCCTTAATCAGACTTTTAAAGGTACATTACGTGGCCTAACAAAGCCCCCCCATGTAAAAAGGTGCAGTGGTTTTATCTGAGATGGAGATAATTTTCCTCACAGCAACTGGTACGGTGCTTTCCGCTGAGGGCAGAGTGAGTGACTGCTCTGGGATGAACCCTCAAGAGGAAATGAAAATAACTGGCTACTGACCACAGGGATTTTTTCTAAAGTAATGATTTCTGTTAAAGCCTATCACTTAATGTTCAGACATTTTGTCCATGTTCTGTTGCAGTTATCAGTACTTATTGTACATGGCATCGCAGCAAAGCCCTTATAAAAAGAAATAAAAGGCATTATTAGCCTGAAAAGCAGCGACATCTGCTTCCATTTGAGTGCCGGTGCTCTGAGTCACAGCTGAAGTGAGGAAATGCTGCATTTGCCCTTTTTTTGCTGTAATGGTCAATACGAACATGGATCCAGCACAGCGTACAAACGGATGCTCTCTTCCTGCAGGTCCATTTTCTCAGGTGAACTGCCCACAAGGATGCTCCCAGCTGTGATGAAGCTGTGGTGCCCTTTCTGCCGTTCGTTAAAAAACTCCAGAGCTCAACGAGGAACCATCCATCCTCTGTGGAGGAGTCAGAACTGACACTTGGCAATTAAAGCCTTTCTTACCTTTTCAACCCTGGGTTTCCATGGGGAAAAAACAACAGTATTTCATCTGGTGTACCACCATTCCCCAACCCCACTCAGGGTTTGTGAGGGACTACCCACACATGCGTTGTTCCTACCCTGCACTCACCTGTTCACCCGCTGCCCCATCCATTTTATTTTGGTTTTTTTGTGCAGCTGACCCTACTGAAGAATTGTTTTAAGCTGCCATCATTTAGCTGAGCATTTAGCAGGTCTGCCACAAGAAGAGGGGAAGGATTCTCCCTGAGAGCACTCTTTTATACATAAAAAAATACATACACGTATTTAAATACATTAAGAGTGTAACTCCTGGGGAATGACATCCAAAAGCCAGGAAGCAATTAGAGCAAAAGACCAGTGGGGTTTGTGGCAAAGTAAGTCAACCACTGTCAGATTTGCACTGGCTATCTCCTCAGCACCTGAGGGAATAATTGTTGGCTTTCCCTTTTAAATGTCCAAGCAACACAAAACCTTCCTTGATGCACTGGCTCAGGGTACACGAACGAACCTCTGGACAGCAGAAGTATTTAAACCAGTTTCCCTACTTGAGAGTGCTGGTTTTGGCTGGAATAGAGGTAATTTCCTTCCCAGTAGATGGTGTGGGGCAGTGTTTTGGCTTAAGCCAGGCCTGACAAGCAAA
The DNA here is from genome assembly GCA_013396955.1 of Regulus satrapa. Lineage (NCBI taxonomy): Eukaryota > Metazoa > Chordata > Aves > Passeriformes > Regulidae > Regulus > Regulus satrapa. The sequence continues at coordinate 55,086 of VWZN01005894.1, read as the reverse complement.
GCTACAGACATGGGAAGCATAAATATGAGAAGCAGATGATTGTGAGGTGATGCTGAAACTATTCCCAGCAGGACAGGCACAGTCAACTCTTCGTGTTTACTTGCTGTATTTTCACAAAAAGCAAAGCTGCTTTTTTTTTTTCCCTGCTATTTTAAAATTATTTTTGTTGTGCATTTGACATAAAAAAGAACAGACCATGTGCTGTGGAGAATCCCATGAATCTGAACGAAATAAACCTGGGAAACTGATTAACAGCACCATCCCATAAAAATTCAATTAAAGTAATGGGAGGCAAAGATTTCCCAGCAGGATGCTGTGGCAAGCAGAAAGAAACCACTGTGAGCCAGGCAAGTGTCCAGTTTTCCTTTAAAGACTGGCTGCTGAATGGGAACATTTTCATTTCCAAAATCTGCCTTTCACCTTTGAACCATTCTATGTATCTTCTGAGCTTTGGATGATTTGAAGTTTACTGCAGTTTCCTTTTTCCAGCTCCTTAGTAAAAAGAAGCAGAGATCAACACATGAATCCATTACAGGAATAAATGCTGAAGGATGATTTGTTTAAGGCTTGTAGGAAGCAAGCATCTTTTACAAAACTGTTTTAATTTTTTAAAGCATTTCTCTCTTTGGTTTCTAACTTTTTGTCTTGCCCTCAAAATCAAATCGAAATTCAAAAGTTAAAATTTCTTCCTAACAATCAGTTCTAAAGCTGTCTTTATCATGTTTTCATAATTTTGATCAGTAACCCTTTTTATGCTGACGTTCAATAGTTTTGATCATGAATCCTTTTCATGCCAAGGAGTCCAGAAATATTTTAAGAACACTCAGGGTGATCGTGGGTTATGTTAACATCCTACACAACAGAAAGATGCCACAGAAGTCAGTCAAGGGAGAAATGAACACATTTCACACAGGAGACCAGGGAAAAATCATCCTCACGTGCACCACCAAGGCTCGTCCTCACAAGAGATGCCACATCCATCCTTCCCCTGAGATTTCCAGCCAAGCAAACTGGCAAGATACATTTCAGAGCAAGCTACGTTCAGCTCAGCCCCTCAAAGACAGCAGGGTTATAAACACTGCCTTCCTCCAGGACACCCAGCCACAGCACAACCACTGAACACACGGATTTAACGCTCGGTGGTGAAAAAAAACGAAGGGGCTTTAAGGTGTGGGATGATCTTCCCCCGCACACGGGAAAAATGCCCCTCCAGATGAGACATCCAAGCTATTACTTGGGAAGAACTGGATTTGCAGCTGTGCTGTTCAGCCCTACAGCTGAGCAGGTTTGATGGAGCGGTGGTGAATAAGGCCCATTTAGGTGCATTTTGGGGAATTTTAATAAGATAAGCTGCTAACAAGCATTTAGTTTTCTTTTTCGAGTGTCTACTGATACCAAATATAACACTTTGCCTCCACCCCTTCACCTCCCAGATGGCCTCAGCAGCAGCTCTGCTTTTGAACCAACCCACAGCCACGCTTTGGGAGGGTTACTGAACCATCCTCTGAAAACAGGGCAAGCCACAGAGAGCGAAGGGGGAACTGTTTTCAACTGCCACGGCTTCTTCCGTTGACGGGGCTTTTTCCTCTGTGAGCCAGCAGCTTCACAACTGCTTAAAAACGATGCTCCCGGCCTTAAGCTGACTCCTCTTCCTAAAGTCTTGCTGCACTTTGAAAACTGGCTTTGTGCTAGAAAAGCAGCCCTGTACATTCACACACCACAGGAGTAACACAGCTGCTCTGTGAGAGCTGGAGACGTTCTGGTGAACCCCTCACCCAGTTCCCCCCNTGCACTTTGAAAACTGGCTTTGTGCTAGAAAAGCAGCCCTGCACATTCACCGCTCTGTGTGCACTCCACTGGAGTAACACAGCTGCTCTGTGAGAGCTGGAGACGTTCTGGTGAACCCCTCACCCAGTTCCCCCCCTTCCCAAAAAAAAAAAAGAAAAAAAAGAGAAAAAAAAAAAAGAAAAAAAAAAGAGGGACAGACAGCAAGACAAAAATCAGTCAGAGCCCATCCATCCAAGGACTTGCAGAGACTCTTTAATATATTACTGCCAATCTCTGTGACTAACAAGAGGGATATTATGGTTATGTGAGATGCCTAAGCAATACTGTAATTTTCCCTCCACTGAACCTTTACATTTTGTAACTCTACAATGTTCAGCCTAAAGCAAAATTGCAGAACTGGTCAGTTTTCTTCCCCAAGGAGAAGAAAATAAATTAAATAAGAGAGAAGGCAGCAGAGCAGAGGTCTGGTAAAACAGGGGTAAGGACATAGCCAAACATTAGGAGAACCGTCAGACTGGACAAAAGATAGGAAATGTGTACAGGAAAAGATGATAGAAGCTTTCATCCCAAAGGACACGTTTTGTTTTCCTTTTGTCTGTAGCTGTACCTGACTATCTGCCTTTTTCAGACTGCTGAAAGTGCACCGTGGCACATAAAAGCTGCCCAGCTTAGACCACAGCTGTCCTTTTTCCCATCTCACTGCTGCTCTTAACACAACTAAAAAGCAAAAGTAGGTATCATCCCCCTTCTACACACTCATTACATGATTCTGAAACAAAAAAAGAAAAAACATCCCAAAACAAAAAAAGCGACCAACGTAACAAACCCAAAACAATCCTCAAAAAACCACCCGAGAGAGCGACCGGCTTGGAGCTCATTACTCGAAGTTCCCTCGGGTTGGTTGGCTCACTTTTTACAGAGACACGGCACTGCCTTCTTCACATGGGACAAAAGGCAGCCCAAACCTGCCCGCTCAAAACCCACAGCCAACGTTTAACTCCCCGCGCTCTCCCCCTCCAAAAAAACAAACCAAAACAAAAAAAACCCAACAAAACAACAACAAAAAACCGCCCCCAGCTGCAAGGAACCGGTTTAAACTTTCAGGAGGTTGGGCAACGTCAGCTCTTAGCAAAGCCTCACATCC
>VWZN01005894.1:1160-42536 GCA_013396955.1 Regulus satrapa | reverse complement strand
AAAAAAAAAAAAGGTAGGTGATTACAAAACGCTGTAAACACTCCCTTCTCCCTCAAAATAATAATTATAATTATAATTATAATAATAATAATAATAAAATAGTCAAAATAAAAACTGCAACATGCTTTCAAGAAAATACCAAACTGCGAAACAAGAAAAACTCCGCACAGGCCCGGCGGCCCCGCGGCGCCGCCGCCATGCCTGCTCTCCCATTGGCTGGCACAATTGGCGCGCTGAGCTCTGATTGGCCGNGCTTTTATTTTAAAATTAACATTATTGCATTGTTTTTGCATATCTTGTGGAACAGAAAAATGCAAAGTTACCGATTCCCTTTCCGAAAGCGGAGACAGTGGTTTTTGTTTTTGCATTCGAGTGGCCCCGGACGGACGCAGATCTCCCGCGGCTCAAACCCGAGAGCTGCCCTTGCACACGCGCACACACTCGCTCACAGTCACACCCAGCACTGAAAAGAACCCCAACCAATCACTCAGATGTGCNGGGCTGGGCCGCGCCTCGGGCTTCTCCTGCTTCCTCCTCCCCGTGGCCGTGTGGGAATCCACAGCAGAAGTCTTCCTCTCCTTCCGAATCAAAGGGCCTTGGCTTTATGGAGACGGTGAGGCTCATACAGAATATGTGCAAAATGATTTTTACAAGCAAGGTTGAAAGACACCCGTTTGGCGCAGGGTCCTTTTGGCTAGGGCCATCCACAGGAAGCTGAGGTTCCCCTTGGTGCTCCGGAGGCAGCTGTCGTTCCTTGTGCAGGGACTGAAAAAAAGAGGGAGCTGGCTCTCCNCAACAAAAAAAGGGTTTCGGCCGCTAGTAAATAAAATGACAAATTCTCGGTGTACGTAATGGTTGGTAAAACTCATCTATCGTTATGCTTCTACCAAACTCCAATGGAGAACACCCCCACCCTCCCACACCCAGTTTAAATAATACAACATGACCAAACCAATTGAACATCTGCAAAGGTGAAAAGAAANCCTCCTCCTCCTCCTCCTCACTCTTCCCTCATGGACACGTGCTGGGGTTATATCCGCTCCTGAAAAGCTTTTCTTACACCACCCAACTCTGCGACTCGTCCCAACAGAAATGAATGAAGAACGCTGTTCCGGTTACTCCAGGTCACGAGAACAGTGAGGCACTTCTGAAACAAACCCATTAGGAACATTGAAACAAATAAAAAACCAGCATCGCTTCCAGCCCTGGCAACTACAGGCTGCTGATATAAATCCTGCTGTCCTTGAGCTCCTCCTGACTTATCCTACAATCCGGGTTCTGCACCTCTTCCTCTTCCTCTCCTGCACTGTCCTGCCCTGGGTCCCTGCAGTTAGCAAAAGGCAAGAGGTTGCCATTGGGGCTCTGCTTGCTGTTACCATTGAGAATGTTGTCTGCTGCATTTTCCATCTCTTCTATCGTCATGTCGCAGGCGTCTGCGAGCTCCTGGGTTGTGACCTCAATGAACTTTGGATCTTGAGCAAACTGCATCAGTCCTTCCGAAATCAAGACCTTCGAAAAGCGAGCGGGGAACCAGAACACAAAGACACGTGTTAGCACCCTCCGGGGCGTCAACCCTGCCACCAACACAGCCCTCCTTGCCGCCGCCTTTCCCTCTCCCGCTCACCCCTCTAACCCCCCTGCCGGCAGAGCTCCCGGCATCACGGATCTTCCAGGACCTCCTCCCTCAGCAGCCGCGCCCCGCTGAGCAGCGCTCTTACCGCTTCCACCAGGCTGCTGGCGCTGCCGTGGAACTGCCGGCTGCTCCCCGCGCTGGGGCTGGGCACGGTCAGCGACACGGGCCGGGCTCTCCTGGGGCTGCCGCCGCTCTCCGCGTACCGGGAGCCGCAGTGCACCGACGGCAAGCTGCTGTTCAGCTTCTCCGAGGACTCGGCCCCGTCGAGGCGCAGCGCGGGGATGCTCTGGGGAGGCCAGCCCCGGTTACACGGCGTGGCCGGGGGCGTCGCGCACAGCCGGGAGAACGCGGTGGGGGAATGGCTTCGCTGCAGCAGGGGACTCAGGCCGGCCACTGCTAACGCCTGCGGACAGAGGAGGGGACGGCGTGAGGGAGAGAGAGCGGGGGCTGGAACAATCCGAGAAAAGCCTCGAGCCTCGTGGAGACAGCGGCCGAGGAGGGTGCGATGTGTTCCTTCAGCCCTTCACTCCTTGAAGCTTTCCTTGGAATGGTGTACCCTGGGCTGGGACCAAGCACTGGATTGGAAATGTTCAGAACCACAGTTCTTTTAGCCTCTCATGGCACTGCCAGGAGGGATACAACCCCATTCCCATGGCACTGCCAGGAGATACAGCCCATTCCCATGGCACTGCCAGGAGAGATACAGCCCCATTCCCATGGCACTGCCAGGAGAGATACAGCCCCATTCCCACTGGCAGGAGAGATACAGCCCCATTCCCGTGGCACTGTCAGAAACACCACCTCTTCTCCAGTGAGGGAGATAGCAACTAATTTTCTCACAGCAACTAATTTTCCATCAGACATAGCACAGGCTTTTATTGCCAGTTGCTGTTTTAAGTGTCTGCTGAGGAACCTGAGCAGATAGCAGATGCAAATTTTAGCTATCTGCGTGTACAATTGGCAATACCTTGAAATCCACCACTGGATTTTAAGGCTTTGGTGGGAGGATCAATATCTGATGATCATACTTTCAGCCATCCAGCCCTTCCTGTAATCATTTACACAACCTCTGAGTCATTCAGCCTCCTCCTATGACAAATGTAAGGCACTGGCAAGCCTCCCTTCTCTTCAATGCCTGCCTGAAAACACTGCCTCAAAGACATGACTTACACAAGGCTTAAAACTTGCCCTTTGGTGGTGCCTCTTCCCTCCACTGACCACAGGGGGACTGAGCTGACTAAGCTAGACAGCTCACTTAAAGCTAATGTCTAATGTTCAGTGAAGCTCAGTCCATCTGCTGCTGAAATCCTTGGGAACTGGGATCATTAGGTTGTGCCGATGACTTCAGTGTCGGGTACACTGACACAGAAAAAAAAAAAAAAGGAAAATTCTTAGTCACCTGCAGGGCTACCAAGACTTTCTCAGGAATTAGATGTCAGACTCCTCTATCAGATTTCAGTGAGGGAGAAAGCCCTTAAAACTTCTCCTGAATAAGTCGTGCCCAGCAGGCCACGGTGGCCTCAGCACCTCCCTTAAACTTCCAGGACTTCAAGGAGAGACCTGGATCCGTCAGGCAGGACAAGGCAACCAATTCTGCAGCTTGTTGGCAGAAACTTACACAAAGTATTTCATCAAAAAACGGAAGGTTCTGAGGAAGCTGAAAGAAGCTCTGTAGGATTGCTTTGAGCTTCAGCTGAATACATTTGCACATTGTGGCGTACAGGTATTCCATGAGAACACCTCTGCAAGCATTCACAGCAACACTAGGTTTAGCAGAGGCAACCTTTCCACTCTGTGATCTTATTTTAGGCACTGCTGTTGGTTAATATTTTTGTACAGGTGTGGATGTTGCTGAGCGCTGCCAGTGGGCAGCCAGCCAGATGTCTCTTTCAGGGTAGCCCTTCAGTCTGGCTGAGCGACACTTGTGTGGGCAGAGCCCCCATCCCTCCAGGTTTTGGGCTGCCTGGAGGGGTGAAGAAAAGTGAAGTAGCTCCATCTTATTTGTAGAGGTTGGAGGGAGGTGATTCTGTCAGCTCTGTGTGCTGGGAGGGCTGTGTTCCCTCTGCCTGGCCTGCCGTGGGAGGGCAGGAATTCTCAGGAGGGCTTTTGGTGTTTCCTCACCAATCCTCCCTGCTCCAACACGTTTTCTGGTTGTCCCTGCCACAGCTGTAACTCTCTGCAGACCACTGCTTTCTGGAGCTCATGAATTAAAGGATAATTCTCTGGGAAGCCAGGCAGCCTCAAGCCCATTCCTGTCTCACTCTTCTGACTTCTCACTCCTCCCATTCCTGCAGCATGGCCTTTTCTGCTCTCGTGGCAGCCTAAAGAAGCAGCCAGGCCATTTTTGCCCTGCCTGGGGGGACTGCACAGAGCAGGATGCCACACCTGCAGGGCTGGCACTGCCATCTGCAGCTGTTTCTTTTATGGTGACAAAAAGTGACATAGTCAAAACAAAAGACACAGCTGTCCTTTGGAGCCTGACTAATCACCTAGGTATGTTTAGGCATACATTTGCTAGGCTGCTGAACACAGTTACAAAGGGCTTAAGAGGCTGATTGATTACATGCAATCAGTTTATGTTTTAAAAGGGTTAATTGCACTTACAGGTTACGTTGAATTAATATTAAAGTAGACTGTGTGCTGCTTTATTCACGTGCATACTGCCATCAAAGCCTGTGCAATTCGACTGCAGTATGTAATTTGGGTAATCATTTTTATTTTTTTGCTAGTATTTTATCCTTTCACAGGCATCAGAAAATTAGAACTGTGGCTGACTTCAAGGGACATATTCCTGTAGCATTCTGGGAATTATAAAAATCCTGAGTGCTAAAACCTGGGCCTTCGGTACGGGTGAGAACCTATCCCAAATGGTTTTTAAACGCTGGGTTGGGATGCTCTGGGGGGCACTGCAGGTGGCAGGGGCCCCCTGTGGTTATTAACACTCACCTGATGATGGACCAGATGCAAAGGCAGGACTGTCTTCTGCGAGACATCCACACCCTGGTTTTTCTGTCTTTTCAAACACTCTAAGTGAAAAGATGCTCTTCGACCTGAAACAGCAACACACGCAATGTGTCCATCACTACAGGCAAAATCTGTTCTCACAGTTCCTTTTAGTGCAGCCCCACTGGACGTGCAGCAAAGATACACACACACACACACTTTAGGCTCTGTCCACTTCCCCTCGACGTCGTGCCCTTTCCAAAACAAATGTGTTTACAGACAGCGCTCAGGCGTCACGACCCCACCAACTCCGCTTTCCTTTTGTCCTTTAAAACAGGTACAGCTGATTTCCCTCCCGAGCAGCGGCCCTGCGGCTGAGGCAGAGCCCTCTGCAGGCTGGTGGCAGCCGAGGCTCCCTCGCTGTGCTGGCTGCACACCACAGGCAGACCAGACCCAGACGGGGACACGGTGCTGCTCAGGTGACAGCGGCGCCCTGCTCGCATGTGATCTGTGTCCCTCAGCTGCCAGACACGCCACACTTCATGAGAACTAGGCTATGACAAAGTCAAGTGCAACTGAATTCATCGGTGGGGAATTTACTGGTGAATAAAAGGTGACTTAGACGTGAAGCATTTCTGGGATTTGGAAGGAAGGGAAGAGGGAAAAAAAAAAAAAAAATTGAGCCGGAACTCAAACTGAAACAGTCACGTTGTTTACTTGTTATAAAATCAAACATTAAATCTCCTAATATGTGAAAGCTACTCCCAGTGAGGAGTTTAAAACTATTGAAAAGTATGTGTTTGAACGAGTGCTTTAATTCTGAAAAGTGGCAAATAAATCCAGTATTAAAGGTTTAATACGTGGCACAGTAAAATATTTTGTGGTCTTGTTGATTTTGTTGACATTTTTCTGAAGAAGGAAAGAAAATTAGAATTCTGCAAATAATAAGTATCTGTAATATCGGTTTGTTGTGAAAAAGCCCTCTCAGGGTAGGAGAAAATATGTTATAACCCAGAGAGAATGAATGTCACAATGCAGGTTAGAAGTATTTCCTCTTTCTAGAGAAAACCCCAACCATTAAAATGAGTATGACATCGGTATATAAATATTCACTAGAATGTAGTTAGTGAAGCCTTGTGTCAAGGGCTGACCGCCTTGCAGATAGATATAGAAGTTATCATTGCCTAACGTTTTAAGATTTGAAATAAAGTAAATGTTGTTTGAACAGTGAAGCATCCTGAAGGATTTGAGTGAAGACTCAGTAGCCTCACTTTAAACATGACATTACCTAGTCTGTCACTGTTATTCTGTAAAAATGTGTCTTATTCACGATTCTTTTTAGTTTCTCCCTCCAGTGCCCTTTTTCACCACACCATACTCAGAAAAAGGCTGAAAAATGTTATACCTAAAAGAGTTCATTTTGTCACAGACTCTCTTGATACTTTCATAAAACCTTGTGATTCACGGGTTTCATCTGACAGTGAAGCAAATACTTGAAAATCTCCAGGTACAATTAAAGCAGAAGGCAAATTTATGTTGTATTAACTTCCTCTGACATTCAGTGTGTTCCTGGTAGCAGACAAAGGAGACAATCTCTCATTTCTCCTTGCTGAATACACACAGAGCAGAACGCTGTAGACTCAAGGCTCACCCATTTGGTGACTCCCTGGTGATTGTTTGGAGAGTCTGCAGCTCTCAAATAAGCTGCCCTAATTCACAGGCAGGCTTGATCAAACAGCTCACAGGGACTGTGTCCAAACAGCCCCAGGTTCATGTGCTGAGCGAGTGTGAAGCCAGCGGAGCCGCGTGCCTGATCGGGATTGTCTGCACACCCTGGGATCCCTGATCTCACCAGCAGACAGCAACACCTGTGCCCACCCAGGCTGGGATTCCTCCAGGGAGATGGGGGAGCTCCATCAAGGCAGAGGAGACACAGCCCAGCCCTGCTGGGAGGTTACCTAGAGCTGAGGAGCACAGGAACCCCTTCTTCGGAGAGTGCCGGCTGTCCTCTCCTTTGTTGTTTTCTGGCGGAGTGAGTTGTCTGTTTTCATCGTCTTGGTATGCGAGCCTGGGAAGGAGAGCAGAGGGATTTAGCAAAGCAGCTGATATTGGGCAGAATGAGCCCTCTTCCAGCAAGGAAACCAGGAAGGTCATGCTAGCAAAGGGATGCAAGAGCGAGCTAGCTTCAAACTATTACTGGTCCAGGAGCAGTGACAAGAGACCCCTCTTGAGGCCTCTATGAGTTAGAGAACCCTCTAAAAAAGGAGCTCTGGGAACATCAGGAGGTAGAAGTGAATGTGGGGGGGGCAGCCCCGCAGATCCAGATGTCTCCCTCAGAGAAGGAAAGTTCTAGGTGAAAAATATGCTTTTCAGTGTTACATCTGGGGCTGAACTGCGTTTTTTAAAGGGATTGTTTTCTCATATTTGAGTTGTCTAAAATTTTCTGACCTTCTCCCATAAATTGAAATTTCTGAAGAAAAAAATGTCACCTCTTCCCACCTCTCCCCCTTAATTAAAGAACCACCCAAAACGCCTCGACTAAAGCTGCAAAGCTCACATTTCGGTAGAGAGCAGACTTGGTTCACTACAGTACTCAATGTCTTCATTCAAATTTTCATCATAAGTCTCATCCTGAGACACTTCCTCTTGGCAAACAATTGCCAGCTGGCTGTCTCTGGAACTGGAGCTAATGAGCAAAAAAGACAAGTCAAGATATGGAGATGGTAAAGACAACCTGTTACAAAGACAAGAATGACAGGCTCCATCTGTCTCAGTTTATTATAATGCTGAAGAGCCATCATAGGAAAATCAATGACTGAGCAGAGCTACAGAGTTCACAAATACAACAACAACCTTTGTCTGTGTCCTCTTTCACGGGACGAGTTTCTTAAACCAACGCTGGACAACACTGTAAATGTATTTTGTCATTTGTGACTACCTGTACTCTATTAATGTGCACAGCACACTGACCACATTTCCAAAGATACACCTCACTGCAAAAACTCACAGGAAAAATCTGAGATGGGCTCTCAGCAGTAAGATTTTTCCCTTGTTGCAAAAGACTTGGTTATGGGTTTCAGAGAAGCCTCCTGGACACTCACGATAACCTTCTCATCTCTGTGATGTGTGGCCTTTGCCTCCCAAATCCCTCAGTCTCCACCAGCTCGGCGCTCTGCCTCCTGGTCACGTTCTCATCCTTGCTGCCTTTTCCACCTTTTCTCTCTTTTTTTATTTTTTTAAATTTTTTTTTATTTTTTTTAAACTGCAGAGTGCTTTTACTGAATTCAGTAGGATCTGTTCAAAGCCTTAGGTGTGCCAGCCCTTAATTCCCTGCTTGCCTTCTCTCTGTCCCTCTGTTTCACATTTCAGCAACTTGGATTTTGCTTCATTTGAACTTCGCGTTTCCTGAGGAGTAAAGTAAAATCTGGAGGTAGCTTGGGTCTTTGAGGTATGGCCATGGAGATATTGGAAATTATTTAAGTTTCTTACTAGCATTTGCAGGAGAGACAGAAGAGAGCAGGGTGGCTTTTTTTTTGTTTTTTTTTGGTTTTTTTTTAAATCCTTTAGGGACTGGAGAGGCAACATTATCTTTTCATCTGGTTAAAGCAAAAACCATTAAGAAAAATGTGGGTATGCATTCTGTAAAAGAGCTTGTAGGACAGTGCTGCAGTGACCTTCCTCTGAAATGGGAGGCAAATAAAACTGCTAAGGTGCAGAGGGGAAAAAATCAGTACCCCTGTTCAACTGTCTGTGTTTAGCCAAAACCATACAGAATTTTTGCATGAACATGCCGTGGTGTACTTCACTGTGAATGTGCAGATGTGTGAGCCCAGCTAGAATCTCTAAATACCCCAAACCTAGAAAACAGCCAGAACATGAACCACTACTTGCCCTGAGTTGGGAGTGTTTTCTGGAGCTGTCGTGGTGATCAGTATCTCTATTTCAGCCCTACTGACACCAAAAAGGAGAGCTCCTATTCTGCATTAATAGGAATTTGGAGTTTGAACAGGATGAAGGGAGTGGTTCTTACACCCAGGCAGCATTAGAGGGGTATGGAGAGCACGTACCGTCCCAGTGTCTCGTAGTAATGTGTCCTAATTCAAGGAACATGCCCAGGGAAGCAAGGAGAGAAAAGAACACCCCGTTAGTGTCACACCAGCACCAGTCAGCCCTAGGGAGGAGGGCAGATGGGAACACATGTTGTGCAACTCCTGTGGCCTCCCTCAGAAACAGAAAAAACCACGAGAAAAAGCATGAAATAGAAAAACCACGGGACTCTTCACTTGGGCAATTCCGCACCCACTGAAGTTCCTCTGTCTTACTGTCCTATTCTGTCCTTTCCAGGGGCACCTTTTCTCACTGCTCACTCTCTGCGCTGGAAAAAAACCAAAAAAATTCCATCTCTTTCCTGCTGTTTCTGAAAGTATTAAAAAAAAATCCCCCGCTGAGAAAAATTATATTCTTTTTGTGTTAGTCATCTGTGTGTAGAGAGCCTGAAAACTGTCCAGAAAAGGGGATTTTCTTTGCTTTGTTTCTGAAAACCTTGCCTCCCTCCTCCCAGAATGTCTTTGGTGACCTCTGTAGGGATGTGACCTGCTGAACGAAAAACCACTGACATCAACAAAGCTCCCTATTGGGCCATTAAGACATGAAGAGCAGTCTCCTTCAGTTACCAGTAGGTAAAACACCTCCCTGTGGTGAAGGAGGGATAAATAAGGTTCCCTTTGGATCTTACAGAGGTTTCTTCCTGATAAAGCCTGAAGAAATCACGTGTGCTGGTGCTTTGCAGTGGCCAGCTGGTGCTTTTCTCTTGCACTGTGGGCTTTGGCAACAAGTGCAAAACCAGAAGGCTCAATCCAGGCTGCAGGCTGGGCAATGTCTGGGGGGGGTTCAGCTCGGCAGCAGTGCTCTGGTGTTTGCATGCACCAGCCAACAGCTGCTCCCTTGGCTCCCTCTCTGCTGGGATCTTACCTTTTGGATGGGAGCTTCCAGGGAGCCTCCTGCACGCATATGGTGGGTGACAAGGGGGTCCCATGGCCTTCCACCGTGCTGACAGTGCTGGGGTAGCTGGGTGGGCTGGGGAAGCGGCACAGGGCAGTGTTGTTGGCGTTGTTGATGTTGGCATTGGAGCCTGAAGATGAGTAGCTGCTGGGAGTGAAGGTGGAGTCCACCAGCTTCTCGTGAGACGGAGACTCGGTGTCGCCGTGGTTGTTGCCGGACTTATTGATGTGCAAAGGTCTCTGGGTGGTGAATGTCTGGGGGAACCCACTCCTGCCGTCACTTTGGTAATAGCTCACGTGGTTTCCAAACAAGCCTCCAGCTCTCTGTCAGAGAAAATGAAAGGATTTTCCTTTTGTGAGTGAGATGTGCAAAGGCCCCGGTGTTTTCCTGCTTAGATTGTTCTTGAGGACAAAAAAGAAAAAAAAAGTGAGGACCAAAGTGAGCATGATGGCACTGGTGCTGTGTGTTCCAGAAGGCAGTGTGAGGACTTCTCTGTCACAGAGACTAGGTGCACACAGGCTGGGGTTTCAGAGGACTGTATGTCCTACACCTCCCACCATTCCTGGGAGTCCAGGTTGGGGTATGGATGCAAGAACCAGGTAGCTGCTGCCTGGTTTTCTTCCCAGTGCAGTTGCAAAGGAACACTTAGATATGAGGGGGAATTTGAGAAGGCCACCAGAAGCTATTAAGCACCTGGAGGAAGAAAGGAAGAGAAATGTAATGAGCCAGTTATGTTCTGTCCAGATCGTGGGTAATGAAATTGACTGACCACATCTTTCTGTAAACAAAGGAGGGAAATGCCAAAGGAGAGGAATAGTTACTAAAGAAAACAATTAAAAGAAACAGGAATGAAATAAGAAAGAAAAGATTTAGCTAAGTTGTTCAGAAAATTTTCTCCTTCCATTAGAGCTCTATTGGGTCCTAGTGTACTTTTTGGAAGGATGCTACCAGTGCCACTGAAAGGAGTGAACAAAACACTGAAGTGTGCCTGGCTCCTGCTTTGCAGATTGCAACATGTCTGCACAGATCTGTTCTTTAATCTGGGTTTCATGAGGGAAAGTGAGAGGTTTCCCTTGAGAGAAAGAGAGAAGGAATTGGGATAAAAAGACTTGAGGACCTAGGTCCACCACTGTTTTCTAGTAAGATCTGCAAAACAAGGAGGGCCCAGCAGAAATGCAGAATGAACAAAAGAGAATGTAGCACTCTGAGCTCAGCCTCAGCTGGCAAACTTGTTCAGAACCTACCCGGAAGATATCATCTTCAGAGGCAGCAGAAACAGCTTCCTTCATGGCCTTGTCCAGCTCTTCTTCGGCTGTCAGGTCTCCAGAAATGGCTCGTCGGATCTCTGGCCCAATGTCGTGGAGTGTGCGCAGCCCAGCCTGCAAAACAGCAAACTATAGAGCTTCATATCTCCGAGTGGGCACAGGAGGGGTAACAGCATTGCCATTCCTTCCTAAACACTGTGGAGCCCCTTTAGTTAACACAGCACCCCCAGCTCCTAGAGAAACACCGACAAACCCTGTCTTTTCATCTCTGCCTCAGAGAGAAGCTCTGGGCAATACAAACCAAGGAATGTTTGTTGCTAGTCCTTGGTTTCATCACAGCAGGACATAGACATAAATCCACAGGCTTGACTAAGCAGGTCTGAGTTCTTTCAACTCTGGGTTCTCAGATTCACAACCAGAAGATTCACTGTGACTCTAGAGCAGCCACAGTTCAAGCTGTACTCTGGTCCCTCAGAAAATCTCTAAGTTTTAATCGTCAGCTTAAATATGGGTTTTTTTTATAACTCAGCTTCTGGCATTTGGACCTGCAAAGTCTTCACTGACTGGAGTCTGTTCCAAAGAGTCCATGGATGTAAAACATAGATGTTCCAAAGAGGCCTCGTTCTGTGTTTGTGCCCACATTGCAGCACTTTTCAGCTTGCTGAAACTCCAGTCACCCTTTTTCTTCAATGTACCCATGAGGTACATTGGGACATATTATGGGACATAAATAGTCCCGTAATAGTGCTTGCACAGTCAACAGGGCTTTCTCTTTCTGTCACACGGCCTGGTAATCTACTGAGTGAACGTGTAGCACAGTGGGGAACAGATCCTAGTCCTTGCAGTCATGTCCATTGGATGGCCTTGGCATCCAGGTATGCTTTTTGCTTTTTAGATGATTTTGCCTGCTGGCAACATGCACTCAGAATGGGTCAAATGTATGTGGTACTAAGCAAATGTCTGTAGGACACTTCATAACAGTTCTCCAAAAGGATCCCAAATTTCAATTACTACTGGCAGATTGATAAATTGTGTTTAGGCCTCACCTGTGCCTTTCATTTCCAGAGCTAAGGCATCGTGAGTACCCATGGTGCACAGGTACTTATCCAAAAGGATTGCTGTGATAATTCAAGTGGCCTACGAGCTCCTTTCCAGTAGGGATAGCCCACTGCAACCCCCCAGAGTGGCTGAAGAGGGAAGTGGGGCCACCTGTCTCTACTGTACCACCCCTGTCCGCTCGGGGCCCGCTTGTCACCTGTAAGGACAGCGCGTTGCGCTGGGAGGGCTTCCCCACCAGCCCCTGCTCTTTGCGTTTCTTGAACTTCCGGAAATACTCCTGGATCAAGAAAGTGGCGTAGAACTTCCCGACCGTCACCTCGTCGTCTGCAAAGGGTGGGGTGGAAATAAAGAGATTAAAGAAGCAGCCTGTTTGTCAGAGTACTTGCTCGTGTAAGCCTTGCGGGAGCACCGGGCGCTGCAGCCCATCCTTGCTTTCAGTGGCAGCAGGATGTGGGGCTGAAGGAGGGCACTGCTCTGCAGCCAGAGCTTTGCTGTGAATAGGCAGGAGGAGAGGTGCAGGTGGCACAGAAAGCCCTGCAGCAGGAGCACATCTAACCCTTGCAGTCTCTGGTGTTGGTTAAGCACAGAGGATCTCGTTATAGCAGCAGCCTCCCAGTCTGGGTCAACACATGCTGCTGTCTTGTGACAGCCTGGGGTAAGACTCATTCACAGGCTGGCTCGCCAGCAGCCTCTGACTGATCACCCATCCCAGGCCTGCTCTGACCCTTCTCTGCACTGGAATTCTGTCCCTTTTGAACCTAACATGGGTGTGAGTGAATAGAGAAGATCACCTCTCCCCTGAAAATGCAGTCATAGCTGTGTTCCCACACAATAAAAACTTCAAAATGCACACCAGATTTTTGTCCAGGTAGTTCAACTCCTTTCTGCAAACCCACTGGAAATTTTAGGAGACATGGTCCACTGACTTCAGAGCAGGCTGAGCAAGGCTCAGGACCTGTCTGCTTCTGTTGGCTGACTGCCAGGTCAGCCTGTTTTGTGCCCAGGGGGCCACCTGGAAAGTCAGTGAATGCCACACTGGATGCCTATCCACCAACTCCTATTTATGCACATTCTTTTTCCCTTTCCCTGATTTTTCAGCAGTAAGAACAGCATATTCATGTTAGTATAGAACAGACCTCGGCCTTATGAAATACAGATAGCTTGTAGAAGAAAGCCTGTCCCCCCTGTTGATCATGAGGTGCACTAGGACAGGACAGGTGGGGGGAGAAAAACCCCCAGATTTAGAGACAGGAACAAGATCCTGCACTCACCACCTGCAGGAGGCACCACCTGGTCCAGCAGCTTCATACTGGTGCGCTTCCAGATTTTCTTAATTATTGCTCTCAGCTCTTCGTTGGCTTGCTCCAGGTTACCTGCAGGGTGAAAATCATCAGGGACAGGAATTAAGCAGATCCTGCAGAGGAGCAATTTAATGTCTGGCATGGAAATCTCAGGAGGTAAATATCAGAGTGTTTTCAGTAGTGCAAAGTTTTGGGCCAAGAGATGCTCAGCCCATTCCAAAAGCTCCCTCACAGCAAGAGGTCTTCTTCCTAAATATTCACAGTCATCTCTGGGTAGGGAGGTGACTTTCCTTCTAGATACCCATTTCCTCTCAAATGAGTCACCTTCAGTTTTATTTCTTATGTACATTTAAACACCTCTCTTCTCTCTCTAGGAGTCTGAAGCCAGTATCTTGTCCCCGTAAAGGTGCTGTTCCTGCAGTTTTTGTTTCTCCCCAGCACTAAGGCTCCTGAGGGTGTTGCACAGGGCTCTGCATGGCAGCAGTTCTTGTAATAGGATGCAGTGAAGATAGGGATACTGAATAACCTGCTGAAGATGCAGCAGCATCAAAGGCAGAAATCTGACTCTGGGCTAATTCCAAGCTCCTGCCCTGACCACCTAAAGATCCTGCTAAGGCAAGAAAGAAAGCAGTTTGAGGCTTTAGATGGTTTCCCAGGAGTTCACTGGCAATGGCTCCAAGAGTTTGAGGCTCAGAGAGACAAGAAAATTGAGTCCTTTTTGGGTCTCTGTTTCATAAGACACAAGATGTCTTACACGGATTGTGGGTGGCTTTTTCCTCAGGAGAGTCTCTTGTGCTGCAGTCAAATTCTGTTCAGCACAACTTTTAGGGCCTTAATATAATTTTTTTTTTTTCATTTTGCCACTGTTTCTTGGCTCAGCTGTGTACAGCTGGCACCGTAAGGTAGAGTTCTGCTGGTCTCTGCTTCCCCATGCCTGAAATGTGATGCAGCCACTCCTGACGCAGAGGTGTTTAGCTGTGAATCACAGACCTACACTCCCTTTTAATGCATCTCATTAATACACACAGCCAGATTTTGACTCGGGACCAATATCTTTCATTACAGCAGGTGACAGAGTGCAACAAAGAGGACAAGCTGAGCCCCAAATCTTGTCTGCTTACCTCAAATGTGCCTTTGCTGCCTATGCAAAGCTATTAACGGTCCCTTTACTTCTCATCTCTCTTTACAACGCCACTGTTACTACAATGAAATGTTAACTCATGCTAATGGAAGCACAGGAGGAGTTTTTGTCAGATGAGACCCTTGAGTCCAAGCTCTTTTTTCTCCCTTGGACTGCAAGATCAGTGACAGCAGCAGTCAGGAAGTGGCTCAGTTCTGCAGACAGGCTACAAAGAGGAGGCTTCTTTGCCCTTCATCCTCCTCCTAATTGCCGTGTGAGCAGACACTGATCTAAAACTTTAAACTTTCAGACCACTGTGAAGAATGTGATCAATAATTTGAGATGATACTATGGGGAGCACCGGCTTCCTTGTAGTGGGAAACACCAGGAGATATTATTCCTCCAAAGCTCTTTACATAGATCTTTGTCCCATGGGCAGCACAGGAGTAATTAGGATCATTTTAAACAAGATGCCCCCGTTGGTTTATTCCAGCTCAGGACACCTTGGCGTGAACACCTTTGTATCAGCAAGCTTCTCACCTTCTGTCTTGATCCTCAGCGCTGTTCTGACCAAGGCAAAGAGAGTGGCATTGAACATGACGGTCCCATCGCTGTTCAGTGGCATATTCATGGAGACAAGGCGCTGTGGGATGAAGAGAGGAAAGACAACAATCACACTGCCACACGTGGACTGGAGCATGCTCTTATTCCTTGTGTCCTCGGGATGCCCTCCAGACCCTGCCATCCCTCTTACGGGCATATCCACAGGCTGTGGATTAGTTACACAATGAGGATGCCCTGATATTTCTGTCTCTCCTAATCTGTCTCCAGACGGGTGTTGGACAGTACGAGCAGATGTGTGTTTTTTGTACTTGTGTTCTCCTAACCAGACAAAAGGCTGATGACCCCGAGTTGTGCACAACCCACCTGCTGGTGACCCCTCCAGCCCTCGACTGGGTGGCTGCAGCCCAGAGGAGCTGGTGAGAGGCACAGGGCAGCCCAGACACGCTGCTCTGCTGGCTCTGCCTGGTGGGCAGCGAGCTGGGATGTGCCCAGTGAGTGAGGCAGGGTCAGCTGGGCGATGCCACGGCGAGGCCGTTCGCAGCAAAACAACTGAAGGCAGCCCTGCCTGAGCATGTGGGCTGGAATTTGTTGAAACCGCTGTGCATGCTCCGATTCTCTGGCTTAGCTGCTGAGAGCCCAGCCTGCCCCGAGCCGCAGTGTGCCTTACTTTGCAAGCCACCCGGTGAGGGCAGAGCTTCCCGAAGCCCAGCGGGGGCTGGATCCGCCGGAGCAGCGTCACCACGTCCAAGTGTTTGATCCGTCCCCTGAAGGAGAAAGCACACTGAGGGCTGCATCCTGGCCAGGGCTGCGTCCTGGCCAGGGATGGGCCCATCCTGGCCCCCCTGCAGGTTGGGGCTGCAGCTAGAAGTGTCACTAAGTGCTGCTCCCTGTAGCCTAGGTGTAGATTAAAGTATTATTTCAGGCCTCTTGCGTTTGGTGCCTTCTGTAGGATTTGCCCAGCACTCATATAACTTCTACTAGTGCAGAAATCCCAGCTGTCAGTCACACTTGAGTCATGCTTGCAGGGATTGACCTCAGCCTTTTCAGTGTTGCAGCTTCTTAGTGCATAAACAGACAATTTGGGGTTCTCTTCCCTTCACTGACCTGCTCAAAAGAAATATCTGCTTATTTACTTGTTGGGCTGAGGCCCATAGCAAGCAGAGAGGTGTAAAGGGTCCATTTCCTTGTGGTTTACCTCCCACATAAATAGCCCCGAGCCACTGCCTTTCAACACTTGTTTATGCTTTGGGCTGTCACTAGAGTGAGCAAAAAACAAAGTACTGAACCTCCTTCACTGCAGCAGTTGGGTTTCTCTTAAGGTTGGTAAATGGCTCCTCAAAAGAAGAATTCTCTTGTGGAGGGAGGAAAGCTACCAAAGACAGAGGAGGGGCATGGGACACGGATGGGGAAGAGGAATAAAAGAGCTTCCCATTTATAAACAGGATGCTATCTGAACCGAGTGGCTCTCTGTTATATGGTTTCAGCCACCTTAAGGTTTGCCTTAAAGCAAGGACAAAGAGTAGCATCTGTTTTGTTAACAAATGGTGTATTTATTAGAGGTCTGTGCTTATTCCCCATCCATGTTAAAAGTCGCCAGGAACGGGAAGAAATGTTTAAATTCGTGTGTCACTCTCACAATGTGACACCCCTCACATATGGCAGAACCTGAGCCCAGACTGATCTCGATGCTACCTCTCCTAAAGGCATCTGCCTTTAGTTTACACCCAAATCTCTTTCCGTGGCTTTTGCATTATGAAGGGAGCTTTGCAATCACAATTGTCAACGGTACAGTAATGCCACAGGGATCTGGATGCACTTTAAGCCTAAGCATGTGTCAAACAGAGCATATAATACTGAATGTCAGTTAAGCCCTCATGCGAGTTGTTGTAGTGTAACTTTAAACCCCTGCAAGTCTGCTGCTGTGAATGACCCTGTGGACAATGCAGTGCAGCCATGGGAATGTTGTGATGGTTGTGATGGGCATATGAGACATGATAAAACAGAGATTTGAGCATAGCAGCTCTGCTGTGAGTACAAAGTCAGGCAGAAGAGTCACAGCTCAATATCCCAAACAAATAAAACAATAAACCAAGCCTCTAATCCCCTTCTCTCAATCTCCTGCTGCCCCTCAATAAGTCTATATCTCCCTGATAGAAAATAAAGCAGTGGTCTGACAGGCAACAGTGAAGCCTAAATGCTGAGATTTCTGTTTATATCTTTGCACTTTGGGCTTATGGATTCACCAGCAGTACCTTGTGGTGATATCTATTTTAGGAGTTTTGTACAAAGAAAAAAACAAAAAGAAAGAAAGAAAAGTTTTGCAGGAGGAACATGGCACTTACTGCACTGGGTCTAGAGAACAGAAAATAATGGGCCTGTTCTCCTGAGGTGCTCTGATATCCAGGCTGGGTTACTTACTTAGCTTCAGGGTCATACTCTGCCCAGATCCTTTTAAACTCATCCAGGTGGTGTGGTCCTAAAATGGACCAGTCCCGTGTCAGGTAATCGAAGTTATCCATTATAACAGCTACAAAAAGATTGATGATCTGCAAACAAGCACAGAGATGATGTGATGATGAATGAGGCAAGAACAGTCAGTTTTACCAGGTTGTCCATTTAAGATCTGGATTTGGACTCACAAAACTAGGAAACCATTTGGGTTAGCGTCTTTATTCCCCCATTCCAGCCCTCCAGTTTAAATGGGAAGAGCCCAGAGGTGGAATATTCTCAGCTGGTTACCTTTTTCTCTTCCCTACTAAATGGATGAGACACAAATTTGCTGAATCCTTAGATGTGCTGTCCTGGCTTTTTATTGACCTGTGTCTTTGCCAGGCAGAATGGGGTGGGATTTATCTTCCCTAGGAAACGGGGCTGAGATAAAGAGTCCGTCCTTCTGGCTCAAGACCAAAACTTTTAAGATGTTGCTGCTGCTCCCTGGGAGAGTTTTGGGCAGCGCTGCCAGCTGCGGAGCGTGCGCTGTCGCTCTGAGCAGTGCCGCATTGCCAACACGGAGCAGATGCAAGTGGGATATGTGTATTCTCACAGTCATCGCTGTTGGCAGGGGAGGAAAAACCTGCTCAGCAGCCAGAAGGAAGGTAGGAGGGAAGGTGGGAAGTGCGGCTGAGGCGTTGCTAGCCTCAGCACAGCCCACAACACACTAATTTGGTTTTCTCATTGAGGGGGGGAGAGGGGGAAGAGCGCTCCTTTGCTGTGCACAAGGGACTGGGATTGGAAGCAGAGCATCCCCAGAGCTGGAGGGAGGCAGGGAAGGGGTGTTGCCACCGAAAGGGTGCTGCTGGGAAAGACCCCATTGGGGAGATTTCCCCTCTGTGAGATCATTCTTGTCCTGTGCATTGCTGACAGTGCAACTGGGGAAGCAGAGGCTCGGTCGGACAGACAGAGGGAAGCTTTGGGCTGGGTGGACTCACCAGGAAGGCACAGAGCATGTAGAAGCTGATGAAATAGAAGACGGCGAAGCTGCTGCCGCAGGAGTGATCGGCTTCCGTGGAGTTGGCCGGCTCCGACTCCGGGTCGCACTTCTTGTCCGGGAGACATGCCAGCATGATTTCCTGCCAGGCCTCACCTGTGGCACACCTGGGCAAGGCAAAGGGCAGGGGAAGACAGCAGTGACCTTGGATGTGACAGGGACTGGCACATCAGCAACCTGTTCCTGATCCCATGAACGTTCATGGGACTTCTGCCCCTGAGGCCAATTAAATTTGACATCCCCTGGCATATCTTATTCCTCTGTTTGGTTTTGTTGCCATCAGCAGCATATAATTTCTGACTGGCTTTGGCTGCTGTGGGTACAGGGCTCTCGCATTCCAGCCAGAGGCATGGAGATGTGTGTGACATCGCTGTGGATTGCACCTAAAAAAGTTCTTCAAAATTACGACAGTGTTGAATCTGTGCCAACTTCCCACCCCTTGAGCACCCCTCCCTGGCTCCAGCTGGAGTCAGATGATGTGCTAGGCTGAGCTGGGCATGGCCATGCCTAAGCACAGGTTCGTGGTGTCCCTTTCCCTGCTACAAGTCACACTGGCCAGATTTGAACCAAAGACATTTTTGATGCATATCAACATTGGAGAGCCCTGAAAACCAACTACTTCCTTCCACGTAGGAGGAATTGTGTCCCTCCCCAGCACTGAGCGCTACCAGGGTGAGCTGCTGGGGTACAAGACACGTAATGGACTGGTCATTCCAGCTGACACAATTCCTGGGCTCCCCTGCTGCAGGACAACACTGAAGGTTACTACTCACCTCGGGAACCTGACCTTGTAGAAGGAGATAAGCGGTGCCCGAGAGCAGAGGAATCGTGCTCCCAGGCTGACACAATCCAGAGCTGCCATACACCCACCTGAAAAGCAGCAGCACTGCCTGGGGGAAGGTCTGGAAGTTATTGTTGCGGTTGATTTCTGTGGTATCGTTCAGCGCAATTTTACCAAACACCTGGCAGAAAGCAGAGGTCTTTTCAGATTAGCCCTGAAAAACCCCCAAACCTCTTGTAACCCATAGCTCTTGGTCTCACCCTGGCTCTGATACTTAATGGAATCTTCTATTAAAAGAAACTTCTCTGTGTGTATTTCGTATTTGTTGTTGCTTCTCTGGCTTCTGCTTTATCACCAGAAAAACACTAAATTTGCAATGAGAAGCATCTTGTGTCACAGCAAGCTGTCCTTCCTTATTCATATACTGAATACCTGACATGGGACCTTGTTTTAGCAGGCACTCAGCCGGGAAGGGAGTCCAGCTGAAAGAAATCAGTAACACAGGAGAAAAGGCTTCTTCCTTCATTGCTTATCTATCCTCGTCAGGGGGAAATGATAGCAAAAGACCAGCAGCTGCAAAGCCTTCAGCTTCCATCTCTGTGGGTGGCTTTGGATCTTCAGGAAACCATGTAAATATAAATGCCTGCCCTTCTGTGGTCATGCTTGTCACCAGCAGGTGTTTCAGGGGTCCTCCCAGATCGCAGCAGCATGAAGATGATTCCCAGATCTGCCCAGACAAGGATGCCCTAGAGCTTCCTCCCGTGCCAAACCAACTAAGCTCATCCAGCCACGGCATGAAGTCTGCCACCATCAGCAAACCTTTCTTCCTAGGGGAAGGACCTTTGGATGTGAGGTCTCCAGTGCAGCTGTTTCAGGCTCCTTTACAAATTTTGGGATAGCTGTGGCACTTTCAGGCAGTGGGACTGAGAGCTTCACAAACCAAAAAGGTCTCTGCACAGCATAGTCAGGACTATTTATTCCCCATTGACAGCAACGTGGCAGAAATCCGGGGGGCTGAGAGCTGTAATCTCTCTGGAGCCAAAACAAGCAGCAGGAGCAGAGCAGCTCTGAGAGAACACCCAGCTTCTTTTTTAAAGAGATGTCACTGATAATAAGCACCTCAGGAGGAACAATGATTGGAGAGGAGCACGGGGACAATGGTGGGACGGCCTTGGCAGACGGGAGGGAGGGTCAGCACATGGCACTTTTCCTCAGGGGTCCCTCATGGATGCATGGGCCTTCCCCACGCCACAGGCAGCACTGACAGCTCCAGCTGCACCCAATCTGGAGGCAGCCCATATTTCTCATTTCAGGCAAATGTCAGTAAGGGAGCTTCCTGCGATCTTCCTTTCCACCCTACAGCTCCCCTCGCACGCGAGGCACTGGCGGCAGCTGCTGTGGGTGCTCTGCACTGGGTACCTGGGAGGAGCTCTAAGTGGAGGTTCCTCCCTCCAATCTGTGCCTCCTGGGCCGTGGTATGAGCAGCTTCATCCATCAGCATCAACTTGGATTCTTTCCACTTGAGCACGTTAGGTAGTGAGGCTTGAATGTTGTTACGCTCCAGGTTGTGGCAGTAGCTGACATAGAGTTGTAGGTCTCCTTTATATGGGAAATTCTGATATTTTTATCAGTTCTGGTACAGCCAGCCTTTCATGGTAGCTGCTTAATGGAATGAAGAATGATTTTCCTTCCTATGTGTCCCTATGTGTGTGGGAACCCTGTGTGTCAGCACGTCCAAGAGAGCTGCACACAAAACGTCTGAGATGCCATTTGGATAAAAAGCAATAATCACAGATCTGTGGGCTCTGGGCAAACAGGGAAAACGAAAAAAGATGGTTTTCTTATTGGAAGATATGAGGGCACAAAGTGACCTAGTAATCTAGGTCAATGTGAAAGACAGATGTATGATCTTCAGGCTGCTGAGATGATTTAAACAGAGGCTTGAATGAGTTAAATAGGTAACTTAGAACTAGCTGATAGAAAAAGGAGTAGAATTACAGAATAAAGCATCTGGCCTAGACCCCTGATCACTGTAGTCCTCATCTCTATGGGTGCTTGGAAGCCACTTATAATGCTTTGTACAGCGATGTAGAACCAGCTTAATACTCTGAAATGATTTTCTGTATAGCACAGGTAATTCTGTAAGATCTTGGCCATCTTAGGTATTAAAGGCAAAATTGGCAAGTTTACAGTATGAGCTTAGTAGGGTAAATGACAGCTGTTATTACTGGGGCTATTGAGATAACCTGTGCTATGTCAAGAAAACATTAATTTTATTTTTCATGGTGGGGCTGGGTAGATGGGAGTCTGTGAAAATGTGATTATAATAACAGGAAACAAATTAAAACAAGGTCACAGAGGTCAGATGAATTTAATTACAAATTCTGTTGTCATTGTGAAACCAAGAAGCCTGTCATGTTTGAAGACCTGTGGAAGCAATTATGCCTTGCCTTTCTATACCATGGCCTCTGGTCCCAGATGGGTGGCTTGTCTGAGAACTTTGATTAACACCCAAGTGGAAGGTGAAGCTTAGCTTGAAAAGCAGCGCAGCAAACGAGGCTGGGACTGTCACAGACTGCCTCTATCACGGGCTCTCTTCAGTGGTCTCTGTGCAACATCAGTTCCTTGCACAGGTGAATGCTCAGGATGATTCCAAGCGCATTTTGCAAACCGAGTAAGATTGTTGTGTTGAAGCAGCTTCCTGGAGAAACTCTGAGTGTTGGTGCACTGGGTCTGATCCCATATTTACCTTCATGGGTGCAGATCAAAAGCTGCTCTTTACAACTCAGTGGAAATTATGCCAGTGTGAAAGAGATGCGAGCGAATATTTTGGTTTGTTCAGTGCAGCATGGCCATAAGCCCACTTAAAAAGATACTATGCTGAACCAACAAGCAAGGCAGTAAATCTTCTTGGTGGATATTCCTTCGAGAACGTGGAGGGCAGGCATCATCTTTTTACTGCTTGCATACTGCACTCTGCCATTAACTGGGTCGATATTTTTTGTTTGCTTGCCTTTTTTTTTTCCTGAAGCGTGCTGTGCTGCTGTTGGAAGCACCCAGTCAGACGATGTTCTCCAGCCCAGGTTAGCTGCCATCTCCCCTCACTGGGTGAAAACACTGCTGTAACCCCCCCACAACCACACACTGATCTGGTTATCCTGCAAGCTCTAGCGGGAGAGCACCGCCGGGCTCTTTGAGCATCCCTTACCTGCATCCCAATCACGGCGTAGATGAAGAACAGCATCACTATTAAAAGAGCCACGTAGGGGAGAGCCTGGAAACGAAAGAGAAGAAAAGAGATGGCTGTGTGTCTGCCTGGTTGGTGGCTTTGGGACGCGGCTGGCCCCAGCACGGCTCTGTAGTGCGGGCAGGTGGCCACTAGATGCCTCTACAGGCCCACGCTTGGGTGCCCAGCCCAGCCCAGCCGGCTCTGTGCCATGGGGGATGGATGGATGGATGGATGCTCCGCTGCCTTCCTGTCACTCCCACCCCTGACCGAGCCAGGAAAGCCAGGGGGAACCAGCGCCTACACCTGCTTACCGGGAGGAGAAAGCTCTCGCAGCCAGCATCACCGATGGCGGTGTGGTTTGGTGAAATAAAAGATGCTAACGGCTGCTGGAGTCTTAATTCAAGGCTTCTGCCACGACGGCTGGTGCCACCCTAAGTACCTAAAGCAGCATCAGCACCTGCCCTGTTCAGTGTCAGGCGTCCCTGCCATGCACTGAGTGTCAGTGATAAGGCGCTGAGGAGGAAACGCAGAGCCCTGATATGCAGAGCTGCTTCCCAAGGAAGGAGTCGGTGCAATCAGCCAAGTGCTGAGTGCTGCCGGTTTCCTCCACCCCTAACAGGAATCAAGGGCTTCATAGGCTCAGGCTTTTGAGCAGGAATCTTTTGAAATATCTAGAGCTCAGAGCAGAGGCTTTCAGAAGTTGCTTCAGAGGGAATGGGTGGACACATTCGCTCTGAAAATGTGAGCGCAGTCCCTGATTTAGATTTTGAACATCCGATTTCAACAGAACATAATGAGCCTACGACATTATCAGAGGGCTGCAGCACTCTGCTATGGAGACAGGCTGAGAGAGTTGGGGGTTGTTCAGCCTGGAGAAGACTCCAGAGAGACTCTAGAGTACCTTCCAACACCTAAAGGGGGCTTACAGTGAAGACATAGAGGGATTTTTTTTCAAGGGCATGCAGTGATGGGAGAAAAGTTAAGTTTTAGTTTTAAAAGAGGGAAGGTTTAGATTCAATACTAGGAAGAAATTCTTTACTATATGGGTGGGTGAGACATGAACAGGTTGCCCAGGGAAGCTGTGGCTGTCCTATCCCTGTGAGTGTTCAAGGCCAGGTTGGACGGAGCTCTGAACAACCTGGTCTAGTGGAAGGTGTCCCTGCTCATGGTAGAGTGGTTTGAACTAGGTGATCTTTAAGGTCCCTTAAGCCCTTCTGTAATCCTAAATTCAACACAACTAAATCCCAGAGCAAAAATTGAGGAAATATTTTCACTGGCCACCATTGAGATTTGACTAAGATCTGCATAAATCATCTCAAAGAGATCTGAATATTAAAATGGCAAAAAATAATCAAATCCTTTAGACAATGTCTGTAATCATCATCTTGAGTCTCAGGTCAGATTCCTCTGGCTTTTTAGGGGGCCAGACAAATCAGTATGTTTACCCCACAATGTCACTGAAGAGACCACCAGCTCAGAATTGGGCTCCAAATATTTTGTGATGATTTAGTTGGGACTTGGTGCACACAATAGCTAAGAGCTCCTGGGATAGTGTCCAGACAAGGACCTGGGGTGTACAACCTTAACAGTACTTCTGTTTTCTGACAGTATTTCTGGTTTTTTCCATCCAAATGGGGATGGGAAGGTGTCTTCTCTCCTGTCTGTCTGCCCCTTCACTTCCTTTCCATGTCCTTCTGCTCAGTCCATTCCTCTCCACTAATGCCCCTTCCTGCTCATCCCTTGTTCCCTGTGTCTCCAGCTCCCCACCTCCCACATTCTACACTTCTGCCTCTGTCCTCCTCTGGCTCTGTCCTTCCCTGGCGTTACCACTTTGTCCTTGTGATTCCCACGGCCCTGCCGTGCCCTCGGCACCCTCTCACTTCCCACTCCTCCTTCCCATTCCCCAGCCTGACCCTGCTGCTGTCTCTGCAGACGGAAACCCCGCGGAGCATTTTCCCACCACTCCGACCAGTGCCCCAGCTTGCACGTCAGCGCTTCATGCCATGCCCAGGCCACTTGGAAGTCACCACGGGATCTAACTCCATGAGTTCCTTGCTCATTAGGCTGCCCTGTGTGAGCAGAGATGCTTCCTGGAAGCATGTGGGGACACTGCAGAGCCTGTGCCAAAAGTCTGCTGGGATCCCACATTCTGACAGTGGGAGTGGCTGAATTAAGAGCGGCACAGTGGCTATTCTTAGCCACCAAAGGAGCCTCCCGGTAGCTGCAAGAGGAGGAGCTTGGAGCAGAAAATTCCATGTTACAAATGGCTAAAGGATTTCAAGGGAAAAGGTGCTTGCTTGCAATGCCACCTTTNTTTTAAAATCGCCCCTTTTTTTTTTTTTTTTTTTTTTTTTTTTTGTTCCCCTCCCCTGCTGTGGAAGATACTCCCCTTCATACTTTCTCCCACCACCCTACAGCCCTGCCTGATGTGACTCTCCAACTGAAGAGGTCTGAAGGTCACTGGAGGGAAGTACCAGGTGCTCCCTTTCCCATCCCTCTCCTCCTCTCCAGCCATGAGCCGTGACGAGTTCAGCTCAGGGCGAGGTATTGCTAAAGAGGCTGGAGGGCCACAGGGGCAAGGGGAGGAGAAGCAGGAACTGGAAAGTGTGACTCTGTCCCCTGCATCAGAGCTGGCTGAGCTGTGCCAAGGGGAATCTCATTCCTACGCACGCAAAGTGGTTCCCAGTGGCACTGCCCAAAGAACGACCTGGAAGTTGGCAACTCTGCAAGCAATGGGAAAAGTCACTGTGGTATGGATGGGTCAGGAACCTGCAGTGCAGGGTTAGGTCCTCTGCCAGTCAAGGAGTGTGCAAAAGGAGTCCTTTGCATCAGCCTGGTGGTCTGGCTACCAGGACCACCGAGAGCTGCGCTGTGAAAGGTCCGTTCTGATCCCTGGTGTGCTACTTGTGCTGAGAAGAGACAGAAGCTGCAGTGAGCTGCAGCACTGCAGGCTTTGCTCCCAGCTTGTGCTGCTGCTGGTGAGGCTTAAGTTTTAAAGTGTGGGTCAGTTCCTTTTCCATTTGAGTCAATACAAGAGCTATTGACCATTTACAGCCTCACCCCGAGGGGTATAGAGTTGCTGTTTCAAGGCTTGTGTGTTGCACGAGTTACTCTTTCGTGCTTTTGTCCAGTGGTGTGTTCTGCATATTTGCTCATGTTCATGCCACCATTTGTATTCCTGTGCTGTGTTTCCCTGACACTTCATTTGGATATGCCCCAGCTAACATTCAGGTTGTGCTGGTCCAGTAAATCCAGGTCAAGTACTTTTAAAATGCAGGGACCTGCTATGCTTTATTTCTATCATTTTACTATATGTGGCTAGGGTGGTGGTTTTGGGGGTTTTTTGGGGTTTTTTTTTGGTTTTTTTTTTGGTTTTTTTTTGTTTTTCCTGGTAAATAACTGTGGTGTTTCCTTTTCTCCAAAGGTGATGATTCTTAATCCAGTCTGGTCTCCTTAACTTCTTGCTATCTACTCTGGTACTTTACCTACCACTGAAATGCAATCTGTCTCCAGGGAAAAAAGCAGCAGCAATTTAATAACTTGGCATTGTTACCAGCTCAAAAGAATAGGGCTAAAAAGGTGAATTCTTCCTGGATGAAAGCATGGAGGCCACACACCTCTAATACTCACTGGAAATCCTCAAAACAAAGCTTAAAGGAAACTTAATTGAGACCCAGGCCTTCTCCCCATAGCCGTGTATTTCATTTAAAGTTACACATATGAAATACAGCTTAAAAAAAAAAAAAAAAAAAAAAAAAAAAAAAGANAAAAGAAAAGAAAAAAAAAAAAGATGGGATCGAAGGGTTACAGACAGGCAGTAATTGAGCTGAACTATTAGGGCTGCTCAGGAGGGTCTCAAGCAATTACTCGTGCTTTACAGATGAAACTCACTCGCAGGCAGTCATTCCCTGCGAGTCCCATTTACTTGACCCATTGGTGCCACTCATCCCTTGGAGCTCAGGCACTGGGACAACACCTCTCCCCGAGGGAAATCCAAAGGAGTTAGGTCTTTCTTAGAGACAAGTGAAGGAATACCTGGAAGGACTTGATGAAGGTCCAAAGCAGCGTCCGGATGCCCTCCCCTCGGCTCAGGAGCTTCACGAGGCGCATCACGCGGAAGAGTCGGAAGAAGGTGATTGAGATGCGAGAGTTTTCCTCTGCGTTCTGGAAGCCATTGGCACAGAGGCAGGAGTTACAACAGCACGAGAGCAACGAGGGCCCTGGGCCACAGAGGACGCTACGCCGAGGGTTCACTGCACTGTTCCTTGTCCTGGTACTGCTCCCTGGGCTTCCCCGGCACCCCGGGCTGCTCAAGCCTGCCCTGTCTCCCTGTGGTGCTGAGGCTGCTCTACAGGGGCTCTCAAGGCCGTCAGCCTCTCCCTGCAGTTTGCCTGGGCTTTCAGGGGTTAGGGATGGGTAATGCTTATACCCCCCCAGTACATCTCCTCACATCGCAAAGAGGCGATTCCCCTTTCACCTCGCACTGGAAGGGAAAGGCACTTTCCCTTTTGGCCTCTCCTGAGTGTTTCGGCCCAGTGAGTGCCTCAGCCAGCAGTTCTGGTGAATCTGCTGCCGGGCACCAGCTGTTCGCTCTGCTGGGGAACAGGGGCACGTCCCAAATTTGCCCCTGGGTGCAAAACCCCACGGTGTGTGCTGGTGTCACTGGCACCAGCCTGGCTGCCCCTCTGCTGCTGTGGCCGTGCTCCTGTGGGCTGGGCCCTGGTCACTCGCTCCCGCTGCTGGGCCTTTCCCATTTCTCATGACCCCTTTGTATTTCCCACAGCCTGCACACTGACTTTTGTTTTTTTAAAGACATTTTATTTTGGCTTTGCTGCTACTGTTCAAGCGTGGAGTATTTTAAAATAGTCTTTCTTCTGGCCTGTTTTTTCTCATAGCATCTGCTTTGTCCCTAAGCATTTTTCCCCTGGGGTTGTAACCAGCTCTGACGTTCCTCAGCCTTCACATGTGTGAAGGCAACATCCATCTGAAGGCTGCTGCAGCATTAGGCTCACCTGGCCTTGGCAGAGGACTCACTGCCTAGCTCAAGGGCACAGCAAATGCCACATTTTCCAGTTTATTAACCCCCTAAAATACTGCGCCAAGCCTGTGGGGCTGGTGCCTTCCGGTAGCAGCACTGTGGGAATGTGACCTCCTGTCACAGGGGGAGATAACACTGTCACCCTGCCACTTGACCTGCTGTGGAGCAAAGTGCATGGAAACCCCCTCTCTGTCCCCACCCAGGCTGCAAAGACTGCAGTTTGAGTCTAAACACCACCGAAAGAGCAACATTTAGGAGGAAGAAACAGTGCAGATCACCCCTGCTGTTAACTACTCACCACTGTGTAAAACCAAGAGAGAACAGACCCTTTGGATTTCCTGTCATTGGAAAGCAGTGGAAACAGCAGCTGCTTGCCTGCTTCTGATAAAACCCAAGGCGCAGGAGCAGCCTGGGTGGATGTTTCTGGGATTAAATATCCAGATGCAGATGTGTACCTGTGCCTGCTCCTGTTTCTGAGCCAGGGTGAGCAAGTTGGTGCTCAGCTCTGTCCCTGTCCCTATGCAGGGGCTGTAGCTGTGGGCTGGGTGTGACTCCTGCTTGCACAGAGGGCTCAGCACCTTGTGCAACAGTTCAGGATTGCACCCAGTCTGTCTGTCTGTGGTGTGTCTGTCACCAGCTTCCTCCAGTCTGTACTAAGGGCTGACACTCGCTGCCCATAGAGCAACCGGGTGAAAAAGATGAGGGATGTGAACAGGCTGTGCCAAGGAAAAGCCAGAGTGCCCCTTACGCCTCACATCATCCTTGTTGGATTACTTGGACATGAGGCTGTGGGCTTCAGTGAGCTGGAGGGAGCTGCTCTGAGGTGAAGGAGGGAATGTGGCCTCCAAGGAAACAAAAATCATGGCACTGAATCCTCTCAGCACTACAGTCCCAGAGGAATAACTGGAAGGTCATTCCTACTTCCATTACTACTACATTCCTACTTCCTAGGCTTTCACTCCTATAGAAGCCAAGCTCTAATACCATCTAAAACAGAGCTGAGGTCCGAATTCAGAGGTTGTGTGGACAGCAATCCTGCTGTGGTTGTAACTAAAAAACCCCACTGTTTTCTTATTCTATCTGCTCTGCTTCTTGTTGGCTTGGCCCTTTTGGTGGCAGCAGGTTGGGACATGGGTCTGGACAGAGGTTTTGCTATTCCTTTGTCCTTCCTTGCTGGTAAGAGGCAGTGACTGTAGGCAGAAATTTATCTCTGTCCTCCTAGGGTTCTGGAGCAGGCAAAGTCTAAGCAGCAGATAAAATAGAACAAATCCCACCCTGACGCAAATCTGCAACTTCCTGGCTTTAAACCACTTAGCCAAAAACTCAGTGATGCCTCAGAAGATTACAGTCATTTTGAAACTAGGTGGCTGCAGATTAGCTTGGGTAGCCCTGCTTTCTTCCTCCTGGCTTTCATCCAGCTTTTTGAAGGCGTATCCTTGCCAGAGGAGGGAGGTTCTGCAGAGTGGCAATCCAGAAACTGGAGTTACTGCAGCTCTGTGGGGATGGCGTGGGAACTGCCTTGCACACCAAGGCAGCAGGGTTTTGTGCAGTGTTGCACCACTTACTGTGTTTTTGAGCAAAATACAAACTTGAATGTTATAATGAATCACCTCATTGAAGAGGAGTTTCAGAGTCCCAACCCCTTCTTTTCTGGAGGCTTGGACATGAAGTCACACTGCAAACTCAGCATCGCACTGATAGCGACACAGGGACATCGTCTGTGGCTAACAAGAAATCTTACCAGGTCCAGTTCTCTCTTGGTGGTTCATTAGAAGGCAGAACGACAGCTAACTCGACCAAAGGAAAGCTCAGGATGCACAAGAGATACACATGTGCAGCATATTCACAGCTCATGTGAACACCAGACTCACACCAATACATGACATGGCAGCTTCATGCACAAATAACTAGGCTGGGCTTGGAGAGAGAACTCGTGATCACGGAGAAGAGAAAAAAGGAGTGTGTTAGAAAGAGTGTCACAGAAGCTGGGAGGGTGGTCTGTATTTTCGGTCTTACCATAGAGGAAGAGCATTGGGTATGTTCAGCTGGCTTTAAAGAAAGGCAGACAGAAATAAGCTGTAATAAGTCTCCAATCAAGAGCCCTAGTACACTAGGTCTTGGCTAACACAGGAGCAACAAAATGGCAGAAGAGGGCAAAAGGGAATTTGAAAGAAATGCACAAGAGGCTGGGCTTATTCCCTAGGATGCCCAGGATCAAGGCTGGCTGTGGCAGAATGTACAACTGCCACTGAATTTGGTTTAAGCTCTCTCCACTCCCACCACACGTGAGTCACACCCAGTGTCTCCTGAGTGCCGGGCACCCTGGCAGTGGAGGTACTGAACTGGTAAAATGTTTCTTGTATCACTACTACAAGTTCAATACAGAGGCTGATTTTGCTCTCCAACTCAGATCCAGGCCATGTCTGCACAGGGACCAGCCAGCTTCTAGTGCATCCATCTGATTTGTAAACCCAGAATATTCCAGTGCTAAAGCAACGCTTTCTGTTCATGTATCCCCATTCCCTTACACACAGTTTGGGGTGAGACAGTGTGTTGGGAGAGTCTAACTGGCTCTTGGCAACCCTACAACACCCAGCACCAGCTGTGGAAAGTGGGTTGGTGCAGCTAATTAGCTCGCTCTGCCTTCACCCACCTCCCAGCAAAGCCATAGAATGTGTTCTTGGAGGCCAGGCTGAGCTGAGCTGAGCCCTGGTCACGCCTGGAAGAGTCAAATTGCTTCAGACACTCTGCCTGATATTCCTTGATTAACCTCTGGGGCCATTTCCAATACTGAGAGCAATGCTAGATAGTACCCAAGGCTGCAAGTATCCTTAGGTGTAAGAAGCAGAATTGTAAATTAATAAAACTGTCTTTATTAGGAGTCCTTCAGTTCAATAGCAATGTAATCCTTCAGGCCTAACCTCTACCATATGCCAAACCTGTCTGCTATTTTAGCAAAGTGGGAACTGATGTATTTCTTCTTCTATCAGTGTCAGAATTTCCCACTAGTGCCATGGAGGACTCCTGCAGCCTGTCCCTGCTCTCCAAGGATGCTGCAGTAATCAAACTGGCATGGTATTACCTGATGAAAAACTGGGGTTTGGACGCACAGCCTATTTGGTGATACAGGCAAATGAGGGCAATTAAAAACCTAAGGTACACCAAATCATTTAAAAATTTGGGTTAACTCATTGGTTTGGTAGTGTCAGCTTTCATTGCTTTTATCCTCCTCTTTCACATGTTTGCTCTTGTGTTTTCAGATCACATACAGGCAAAAGTTGGCTTGAATACCAAATAAAGAAGCAGTGCCCATAGAGACAGTTCTTACAGGTCAGGCATAGATTTTGATTTTGTGTTGCTAGGCAAACATCTTTCCAGCAAAGCGTTTCTCTATCCCATCCCCCTTCCTCTTTCTAGTTCTGCAAATCACCTTTTCTAACAGCAGAAGGACCCTTATTCTGCTGCTTGCTGCATGCCTGGTAGGAGGTACAAAGATCCTTCAAAATAAATGAAGGGAGCCTAAAAATTGTTGGGATTCTCCATCCTTCCTGGCTGACAGTGTTGGAGCATCTGTGACTGACAGGCTGAAGAAGCCTTTTATTCCCTGAGATAACTGGGCTGTGTTTTAAGATGTGGTCAAAAATGTATTAAATGATATCACTGCCTATGGTAGAGGCTGAAAAGCAGCACAGGAAACGTTCTGCTAATATTGGCAGGTGGGATTTTTACAAACTGCGGAACAGTGGGCTGAGGTTCCTGCTCTGCTTATGCACAGTGTGTGAGTTAATGAGAGAGACATCAGTCCCCAGCTTTGGGTTGCTGAATACATTTTCTGATACCCAGAAAGGTTTCAGAAATCCTTCCACCTGTGCCAAAGGGCACCCCATGGACCTGAGCACAGGGATCTGAGAACCCATTACTGGAACTTTCAAGTGCGGCCATTCCGAACTCAAAAGCTGAGAGAGCTACTGCTAGATTATCCAAGAATCTTCAGCCTTGCCAGTGATGTGGGAATGCCAATTTTAGGACAAGAACAGGCAACTGGCTCCTGAGCATGTAGTGGTCACATGAGTCCCCAGACAGGGAGGCATGGTGACAAGTACCTAGAATTAAAGCCAGTGTCTATTGCCCATCTGAAATGGACAGGATTTAATTTCTACAAATCTCAGAGCTATGTGGAAAAACAAAACCTCATCTGTTTAATGTCTCTGAAAGAGCTTTTGGAAAAGCCACACCACTGAGCAGAAAGCACTCTTGGCTTTCTGTAGTGTTTAATTTCCAGCCGTCTCTGCTCCTGCATGGGGTTTAACCTGCAAGGGAACTTCAAGACTTCTGTCCTGCCCTTCTCTTTTGGGACACAAGTAAGTTCATTCAGTGTGAACATACTGAATGGGGAAGGTCCACAGCAGGGAGGTCAGTCAGAGACAATGTTCTGAGCAGTTTCCCTCGTACAGAAAAGGGATCTAAGTACAAATCACAAGTCTGAGGCCATATTTAGAGAGATATAGAAGGGAACCTGCAAGCTGAGTGGGGAAAGAAATACCCTAGGCAGGATGCACCTGTGTAAAGACACTTGGGGGAATAATTGCAATGAGAACTCTTTGGGTATTTTTTTCTTTTTTCTTTCAATGTCACTGCATTTAAAAAGGCAACTGAGATGGTAAAGAGCAGAGGAGGCCAAGAAAGAGAAGAGAAGGCTCTAGAAGCTCAAGTAAAAAATCTGTAGGATAAAGACTGAGTGATCCCTGCAGCATGTCCGAAAACCTCCTCAGAATATTGTTGCCTGCATACATCTCGTTCATGTTCAGTGTGTACGAGAACACCAGCTCTTTAAACAGATAAATCACTTCAGCTGCTGCAAACCTGCGAGCATCCTCAGAGCCCCTACAGGCACAAAAGAGGAAGGCAAAGCTTGTGCCTGTCATGAAATCAGGATCCCAGGTAAGGAAATTTCTGGGAAAGAAGCCAGGTTTATTCAGTGGAGAGATACTTAAAATCTCAGAGACCACAGCACTGGATAAGGTAACTGTGCTCCTGCTCATCATGCTCTGCCTGGATTGGTGGGAGTGAAGTTTACTGAGAACTACTTGTGAGGAACACAACCCCTCCAGATCCTGCTGAACCTCTGTGATGTCTCACAGATCAAACTCGGTGTCTGATACTGCCATCAAGTCAAGGAAAAAGTTTCTGATGGGCTGTGCTTTGGAAGTTAGGAGAGGGTGAAATTTGCACTCCAGGAGAACCAGTCTCTATCTTTCAAGAGCCATATGTAAAAGAGCCAATATAGTAGGATATTTATGCTGTAATTTATGATGTAATCCATTCTGAAATTCTAAGAAGGAATTATGTGGCTTTTTAGACTTGTAAAGACAGCAGCAAAAATATGAGCAAAAAGGCTTTGTATAGTCACAGTAGTATCAAAGTTCCCTGAAATATCCATGGCTTAGAATATCTTATGGATAAAGATTTGGAAGAAAACATGGAAGTGTGTTAATAGGCAGATTCAAATGAAAGTTTGAGTAGGAAATTCCCGAGAAGCGATATTAATCCCACCTCATCCTTGTGGAACACTGGAGATGGAGGCCCATGCAGGGAGGTTTGAGCTCCTTTTGGCTGCTTTGCTGGCAGCTGTAATGGCTCTCCAGAGAAGCAGCACCTGGAAATGCCTGAAAGGGAGCTTCCTTAGGTCTGTACAGTACCTATTTAATCCATATAACCACGGAGGCTCCTCGACTGCTGGGTAAGCATCAGTAGCTGCTCAGTAGCTGCTGAAGCCTGACAGGCAGGCAGCATTCCCATTTGCCTGCACTGCTGATGGCAGCAATCCTTCTACACCACAGGACACACTGAAGATGAGTTCAGCTCCCTTGCAGGGGATCCAGCCTTTGCTAGGAAGTCCAAACTGATCTTTTCCCTGATGTTTGAGGAGCAAAAAATCCTTGCTGATAGTTTTTTGCTTTCTAACAACACTTTCATTCAGAGGGAGGAATCTCTTTTTGCAAGAGATAATTCAACCATTATATTGTGGAAGCATTTAAGCAGCTGAATGCACAATGTTATAATTGCTTTGCTAGAGTTGTCTCAGTCGATGCAGAGGTACAAATGCAGCCTTCTAGTTATGATAGCCTTAGGTTAGAAGAGATTGATTTGTTTGAGACGCTGGCACCACACTATGACAGAGCAGCTTCATATTTCTCAGGAGAATGAGTGGTCAGATGCTTGTGCTGCCTTTTGTGACAAATGATCTGTAATAACATTTCTCCACTGAGGAAGCTGTGGCTCAGGGATGAAGCTTCTCTGGGAGCCCACTTGGAGCAGCTGGTTGCTGGTTGATGAATGTCTGCTAAGGTATTTCCTTGACTGCTGTTGAATTTGGAAAATGAAAAGTTACCTGTGAAGATGCCATATCTGTTGGAAACTTGATAATCGTTCTGTCAGCCTTGTCCCAGGAGGAAGGAGGCGATACATGTTCACGTCTTGCTTTTTTTCTCCTCACTGCAGGAAGGGTGCCTCTGAGAATCCACTCTGCAGAGCTTGCCTGAGCAGGCTGAAGTCTTGTGTAGCTCCCTTGCATTTGTAGGATATCAGCCTTTTCTAGATCCAGCTCTTTGTGCACACAGGTCTCCTCCAAGAGTCCCCCTTCAGCCACGCTGCGTCCGTGACTTTGGGCACAAGATCAAGGGTGGAAAGAGGCATTCTGGGGAAATGAACTCATCAAAACCACAGGTAAGATGTGGAGGGGAATTCAAAACACAAATATGGCCATGACAAGCCACGCTGCTCTTCTGGAGATGTTTCCTTCCCATGTGGTTACACTGAGATGGGATCTGCAAGGTTGTGAGTTTCAAGAAGAACGAGAATTTACCAAAGTATGGGGGGGAAAAAAAGAGGTTTAGAACTCATCTATGCCATGGAGACATGGCAAAAGAAGACACTGGACATCGTCTTGTTGTTTCAAAAATCTGAAGTGACCTCAGGAGGCCGAGTTGCACAAGTCTTTGTGGAGAGGTGGAAAAAGACAGGGCTTCCAATCGACCTGACTGCTGGCAGGTAACAACTGTGTGCCATTCCACTGGGGAGTTACCACAGCCCCTTCCAGAGCCATCTGTCTGAGCCTCTGCTGTCTGAGGTTCTAATCACAAGGACCCTGGAGGTAACTCACCAGCCACCAAAAGTCTGCCAGGTTATTATAAGGCCAGGCAGAAATGTATTTGTTATTTCTCTGACAGGGAATACTACTGGATTGCAGATGGTATAACTATCAATTCCCACAACCTTATGGTGAAATCAAATTATTAATGTGGAAAAAAACCCCCAAAACTAAAGCAAACCAGAATAGCTTCTCAAACTGTGCATTCTTCCTTTAAGTGTGCAGCTCTTTGGGAATGTCTGGGAACACTTTGAAAAAAATTAGCTAAAATTTTTTTTTCCTGCAAAAATTTTTTTTTGTTACAAGAATGCTGATGCTGGAAGTCAAATGTTCTGTAGAAACATGCCAATTTTGAAACAGGCATTTCAGAAATGTAAGGTTGAAATCTCACATTTTGTCCTCACACATTTTAATTTGGTTTACATTTCCATTATAAATCATATATAACTAAGAAGAAAAAAAATCAATGCCAGATTAAACTGCTTTTACTTTACTGAAGCATATGTTTTGAATCATGATTATTTCAATAAAAATGATCTTTTACTGAAAGTTTTTCAACTTTAAGTTTTGCTTCTATTTTAAAACAGAGAAAAAATGTTACAAGGGGCTTTTGGAAACAAAAAAAATTGAGCTTTCATTTAGCTTTAATCTAGGTGAAGCACTGGAGGCTTTTTTTGATCATTTAATGCCCACTAGAAAATGGCACCATCTTACAGGAAAACAGGGAATTGAGGTGTGTGATGCTGCCTTTACCGGGGCAAATGGTGAACACCTTTTTGGTTTCCCTGGAAAAAGCTCTGCGTGTTCCCGTGCAACGTTGATCCTCACACAGCTCTGCAGAGGAGACTGAAGTCTCCTGCAGCAGGGAGTTAAAATTTCGTTTGTTGCAATGAGGGGAATTGGGAAAAATGCGACATCTGCCATGAGGTTTGCCATTACACATTCCTGCCTGCACTAACTCAGGGGGG
Source organism: Regulus satrapa (assembly GCA_013396955.1). NCBI lineage: Eukaryota > Metazoa > Chordata > Aves > Passeriformes > Regulidae > Regulus > Regulus satrapa. The sequence continues at coordinate 6,997 of VWZN01005894.1, read as the reverse complement.
CCAACAGGCACCAAGTGTCAGCTCATCCAAATGCAATATATATGCATTTATACTTCACTGATTCCACATGATCTCAGACCTCAGGGGAAGCATTACCATATCCCTATGCAACAAAAGCCTGTTTTGAATACAGTTAATAAGGGCAAGGTAACTTTTAAAGCAAATGAGTCCTGCAGCTATCAGTTTTTTCCCCTTCATTTCCTATGTATTCTAAGATTTTGAAATTCTGGAGCTTGCTTTTCTAATTAGCTACTAATATGCAAATCATACCAATTTGAATAGGTTATTAGTTTATATCTATCTATATATCTATATCTATCTCTTTCTCTCTCTGTCTCTCTCTCTATATATATATATAGATATCTCCATGAAATTGTCAGACAGTAATCTTATGGTTCCAAGTGCTTCAGGTAAATATAAGGAAAGTAGATTGCTTTAATTTGGTTATGCAGATTACCCTAGATTGACAATTAGAGGACAAGTAATGAAAGGGCTGCTTTTTTACAGCAGCTAAAAACTCTATTTTTTCCCCCATGACTTTGAGAAAAGCAGAACAATGGGTAAAGTATATAGTTGCAAATTATCCTTAATTTTCGGGATGTTTCAGGATTTTTACAATCCTTCTCATTAGCTCTGGGAAATCAAGCCTTAGGGCAATCAGGCCTGGGGGGCTCCTGAGAAAGAAGCAGATACCAACCACTGTCAGAGGGGCAGTGCTCATCCTCAGCTACAGCTGCTGCTCTGACTCAGAGAGGCAGGTGCAGCTTGCCCGTGTTTCACCGTTTGTGTTCTGTGGGACAGGCAGCCAAAAGAAGCCCTAGAACATCTGGATGAGAAAGTGCTAAAGATGAATAGAGCCATGAAAATAAATGTTGGGAGGATACTTGTGTGCAGGACCTTTTGTTTCACTGGTTGAGTGTCTTTGAGGATCTTCTGTCTGGGTAAGAGAGGAGAGGTTTTGCTGATTTGAACACTTCTGCCAGGGGCCATGTGCGATTAACTTTTTTTTTTTTTTAATTGAGCTTGTCTTTTCATTTGACCAGTTCTTGATTCACAGGGCAGTGGCTCCCAAAGGAGATGATCAGTCTGTCCCAGCCTGAGGGTGACAACTTTGGGAACAGAACAGACCACTGAGCAAGATGGACAGGGAGCAAGAGTGGGAATTTAAGCTCCCTTATCTCTCCAGCTTCCCTCACTTTTACTCCTTTCCATGCCAACAATGTCCTCATTGCTGTTCCTGAGCAGTCCAATGTGCTTCCCTGCATTTCCTAAGGCAAAGCTAACGTGGCTTTTAGACATCAAACTCAGCAGCGTATTTATCACTGTGCTGGAAAGGTCAGTCTTCTTTTCCTCCACCTTTTTAGAAATATTTCTGTTCTGAATTACATTGTTCACTATTCTCTTCTCCCTTTCTTTTTTCATTGTTTGGGAGGGAAGAGGGAGAGAAGTCTGTGGGACAGCTTTTCCAAAAGGAGCACAGTTGCATCTGGTTTTGACTCATTCCGAATAACAGTTTTTTTCACATCCAGGTTCTCCCATCCCAAACATCCAAATAAAACCATCATCTTGACTTCTTATCTGTAGCAGTGTTGTGAAAGCACAGCTGCTCTGGAGGGCTGCAAGCTGGGAGATGTTCTCTGACACACTTGGCCTGCTCAGGTTCTCGTGTACATAAAACTATGACACCGATTTTGATGTCAAAATAAAATAGAAGAAAAAGACTATTCAAAACATTCGCGCCCATCCTAGTGACTTTAAAGACATGCTGTTGTGCACTGTGTGAGAACTGATTTTTCTGTTTCTTGTGTCATCCCAAAGCCTGGCTTGGAGATGAGAAAGGCAACAGATGAGCTTCCTGAGCCACTGATAGGCAGGAGCTTTGTGTCCAGCACCTTGCTATAGTCCATTGGCACTGAGAGGGTGAGTGACATCTGCAGGCTTCTCCTTCCCTCTAGACTGCTGATTTGAGGAATTTGGCAAGCTCCCAGAGGCATGTCCTTCTGCTGCCATGGCTGTGTTGGTCTTCTCTGCACTGGATGTCTGAGCACTTCTGCAGATATTTTTTAAGTACTTCTGAATTAGCTGGTGGGATTTCATGGTGTGGGGAAAAAGACAAGGAAGAAGGAAAAATGGAGAAGAGAGTGAAACTTGGTGCCCTCAGTGTACTGGTGTTTCTGGGGTTTCTCTGGTCAGATTCAGGCTAAGAGGAGGAGGGAGACCTTCAGACTTTGTAGGGTTCCAGAAGCACATGAGTCCAGAAGGAAACTCGGTAGGATCTTTGTTGTACTGTACAAGTCCCGGATAAGTGATGGGAATTACACTGGTGTAAAATCCCCACTCCTCAGTATAACTCTGGAAGCAGACGGAGGCTGGACCAGGAGCAGTTTTTCTGGGAAGGGAGGCAGGTAGCAAACCAGCTGCAAAATTCCACATGCAGTGTGGCCAGGATGCATCCTTTAGGAAGCCCAAGGGCTCTGGGCAGTGTGAAGATAGATGAGCCATCCTGTGCTTTGATAAATGTGCTTAAAGAAACTGCACATGCTGGTGGAAGCAGGAGAAAACCCAATCCACCTTTGTTCCAAAGCCATAGGTCTGTGGATTGCCAGAGGCTCTGGACTGTGGGTGAACTATCAGCCCCTGTCAGTTTTGTATAATTAATCTTTGCTCAAGGGAGGATATCCAGAGATGCCAGCAGCCCAAACAGAGAGATTGTTATGGACTGTTTTCATCTGAGATTTGTAGCAGCTAGTACTTAATTCCCAGTCTGGGTCTTTTCATTGCCTTTTAAATTAGAAAGTTATTTAATGTTGATGCAGAACATTTCCTAGAAAAAAACCCAGCCTACAGACTCATATTGGATTTCTGTATGATATTATGGGATACAATAAAGCCTATGTGTTATTCTGGGATTTGAAATGCCAATCACAGGCAATATCAGAAAACACTAGAAGTGGTCATATGGAGACTGGAGATAGATCTTACAAAGCTACTGAGCAACATTTTCTTGTTCTACACATTTTTTCCAAGAATAAATTATTATTGATTTGATGAATTCTTTGGTTTAAAAAAAAAAAAGAAGGGTAGGGACTGTTTAGCTGATACATAATGCTCACTGTGTGTGATTTACTGTGCTCAAGTATGGTCAAACAGTTGACTCTCAAATTCTCCGTCTCTAAACATCAATTTGTTTTGATCTTTTTCTATTAACAAGTGTTTCTTTACAGCCGAGGCATCTTTGCCTTCGCGTCTGTTCATCTTATGTAATGATGTCTGGCTTGGGATGAAGGAGATTTTCTCCCAGCCACTCAGACAGGGCTCAGCAGGCAGCACTGCTGGCTGGGATCTCTGAGCTTCAGCTTGGAGCTGGAGAGAGCAACCGGGGTGCAACCAGCTGGGATGTCCCATTACTCTGCAACAGCAATTAGAGCCAAGTCACATTTTTTTTGGCCATCGATCAGCTGACCGTAAGCAGCAACCCAGTCCCTACAGCTTGGTCATCTGGCTGCAGCAGGGAATGGATCCCATTTAGCAGATGCCTGGGAAGATCTGTGAAGCAGAAGCTGTTTTGCTGGCATTTTGTGCCAGACAGTCTCCACAAAGAACAGATCAGGGAGCGAAGGTAAGAGCACAGCCATTTTGAAACCAAATGTCTATAAAGGAATAATTAAAAAAAACCCCCAAAACAAAACCACCCCTCTCTTGTGTTTGCCTGGCTAGTGCATGAGAATGTAAAGGAAGCAAGGCAAGAGTTAAATCAGGGTGCTATGTTGATTATATTAGAAAGGGTAAAATTAATTTACAGCTGTTTACCTTTGGTTACAAATCTGGGTGTGTATTTGATGGGAAGTCTGAACATTTGGGTTTGCAAACTGGTACCATCACCGTGCTGAAAGGCTGCCCAGTGCCTGGCACAAAAACCCTCAACAAAGGGAGCAGCTCTTCCCCTGGAATGATGGGATCTTGACTGAAGACAGAGAGGAAAGTCTACTGCTACATAAAATAGAGGGGAACTTCCTGCTGGCCTTGCTGAAAAGGTCTGCTGCCCAAGATGTCAGCAAAATTGGGAGAAAATCACTGGGGAGAAGAAGATGGAGAAGAAGAGCAAGTTAAAGAGGAATCCAAGTAAAATCCTTGTGTGTGTCTTGCTTTCTTCCATCACCTCCACTGCTTTCATTTCCACAGGCAGTGCCTGTTAGCCTGGGACTGGTTGGAATATCTCTAAATGTGCACAAGAGTACAAGATGGTGCACACAGTGAAGTCCTGTAGCACCGATGCTAAAAGCTCCTGTGATTTGCATGAAGAGCAGGAGCTTTTGCAGCAAAACTGAGCGAGTGAAATGCAGGGGATTGTGCCCTCTCTGTTACTGCAGTCTGTGTGTGGAGAACAGCGACACTGGAAAATTCCTTGGGCGTTCTCAGCGAGGTAGGTCTGAGGAAAAAGAGAATTAAACGCCAAAAATGTCTTTCACTGCTTCAAGGAATTGCCCAAGATGACAGAACCAGCTGGATTTGAACTCACCCGAGCACCTTTTTGACCATCTAAAACTTAGGGTGCTTAGAGATCATTAATTAACGTTAATATATTCAGAGATGATCTAAGGAATCAAGAGTCATAGATTTCTCCGTGGATTCATATAAAGATACAATCTCTATTAGAGTTCAGGGAAAGTTAAAAGAAACTTTTGCTAGGGAAAAGGAATGATTTATCCTGGCTAGCAAGCCAATGGAAAAATATAATCAGCTTGGGGTAGCTCTTTTTAATTTGAGTGTTTTAACTAGCTTTGTGGAAAACCACATTGGAATTAAAAGGAAGATGAAATATAACTGTAATATATCACAGATGTTGATGCCAGAATATTGTAGTGGGTTTTTTTCTTCAAAGTGCTATGATAGAAAAAGGACAAGTACAATTAAACACTGGTCAGAAGATCTGGATGTAGGCTTTTTAAAGAGCTCTTTGTACTGAAATGTACATGTCATACACTTATTTTTACTATTGAACCAACACAGGACAAAGTCTGGGGTTCTTTGTGTTCCTACGATTAGCTTTTACTGTTATTGTAACAATAATTTAGAGTCAAAAAAGAAAACAGCTCTAAAGGCCTTAGAACTCAGCAAGGTTTTGGGTATGTGCACTAATTAAAAGCACAATTCACTCCTCAGGGCAGTCAGTGAGAGGCTCTGGGCCACCATTTTAAACATTTTCACTCCGAAGGACTCCAGACAGGTTTATGCATCAGGTCATAGTGCTGTCTAACTTTCTTTTTGCTACTTTCATGTTTAGCTCCTAAGAATTTGTTCTCCTGGATTCTTTATCTTCTGTTTCTCCTATTTTAATTAACAAGTATACGTGTGGTTAAATTTTTCCAGTAAGACAAATTTATTTTTATGCTACTCTTAAGTCTTCCCTGCATTAAAATACATTCTGATTTTTCCGTGGGCCTGGAATAATGTCAGAAGCCAAGTATAACAATTTTGTGGAAATCACAATATTGAGGTACTTCCTTAAAATTGGGTAGTATGAAGAGTCTTTCAAAGTTGGAGCTATGTGCCCTCTTCTTATGGTGTTGGTGCTGCTAGCAACAGCTCAAATACTAAGGTAATACTCAGGAGTAATTTGCATTTGCTATCCCCTTTTTTTGCAGAAAATACATACTTTTTTTCTCATTGTCCATATTTCATATAGATTTCCATACAGAAAAAGTTGTGCAGTTACCAAAATCACCTCTTTTAAAGAGCAAATCACATTATGAACTCTGGAAATGCACTTGAAATACCAACATTTTAAAGACAAGAGATTTAAAAAAAAAAAAAAAAAAAAAAAGGCCCAAAAATTG
>VWZN01005893.1:21511-35002 GCA_013396955.1 Regulus satrapa | reverse complement strand
TTTCATCATGCATATTTGTAGCCCCACGTCATTACCTGGATGTTTTGTTGAAAGCAATGAGATTCCCTAGTGGCTGCTGCTGCAATCAAAACTGTACCTGATGTATTGCAGCAGGCAGTTTTTTCTCATCATTTTTTTTTCATCAGAATGCTCAAGCTTTACAGCAGCAATTTAAATTGTATCCTGGTGAAGCAAAGCCAATTCCTTCTTCTTGTCCTGATTGTCACATGACTCATGTTTCTCAATATTATGGTACCAACCCTAGGGGTTTATCCGCTTTAGAGGAATGGCAAACTGATGTTACCAAAATGCGAGAATTTGATCACTTTAAGCATGTTCATGTTACAGTCAATATCTTTTCTCATGCAATGGTTGCTTCAGCATTCACAGGAAAAAAACTTGGGATGCTATGCTATTTGTCATTTTTATCACGCCTTTTCTATTTCAGGTGTTCCATGTCACATAAAAATGGATAATGGCCCAGCATATGCTTCGCAGAAAATGCAAGCATTTTTTAGTGCTTGGGGCATTGAGCATTCAACAGGTATTCCACATGTTCCTATGGGCCAAGCAATCAATGAAAGGGCACATGGCCTTCTTAAATGTCAGGTTCAAAAACAAAAAGTGGGAATGCAACAGGAGTCACCTCAAGTGCAATTAGATAAAGCTGTTTATGTGTTAAACTTCTTGCATCCCCTACCTGACTCGCAGTTATCTCCAATTTTTTACCATTTTTCCTCTTTGAATTCTAAGCAACCAGATTTCCGTAGAAATGTCAAAGTATGGATTAAGGATTTAATTACTGGTATGTGGTCTGGTCCAGTGGAACTAATAACCTGGGGAGGGGTTATGCTGGTGTTTTGACAAATAATGGTCCTCAACGGGTTCCTATTCACTGTGTTAAACCTTATTTGGAATGTGCAGAAAGGGACAGGATGGATGATTCCACAAATGAAGTGGAACACGTGGATGATGATGGCTAAGGCCATATACCAGGACATGTATCTCATCAGTCTTAATGTGCTTTCACAGTTATTAAGGGGTGTGGTATTAGGTTACACTGATCAGGACAATGGGTGTTTTTTGGAACCTTTATTCTAGTATTCCTGCATCTCTTTTAGAGCACTTGGGGTGATTTAATGTACTATTAAGAATGGAATGGTTAATTATATTAAGAATTGAATGGTTAATTAGATTGATGGTTGTAACTGTTGCTTTGTGTTTCCCCTGTCTGCTCTAATTTTTGCAGAGGGCCCTTCAAAAATCCATAGCAGTTGTGTTTACAGTTCAAAAACAAAAAGGGGGAATTGTGGAAGAGGCTAACAGCGGGCCTGTTAGCTAAAGAAGTTGAGAAGCAAGAAGAAGTTTGCAGATAAGGAGCTCTCTCCAAGGCTGTCACCAAGGAGACCAAGAGAAGAGAGATAAGGGGAGAAGCTAGATGACGTATTTTTAGAAAGTTAGCTGAAGTCACTGTCACTTTTCACCAATGGTGTTATGTTGATTTATTGTAGCCAATAGCTGAGGTAGAAGAAGTATAAACAATTAGAGAGTGTATAAAAGATCAGCCATTTTCTGTAATAAAGTAGAAGTAGTTGTTGCCTTCTGAGACTGCTTGTGGTCTCTGCTTTGTGTCACAACGGCCTTGACAGTGACAGTGCCTCAGTCATCTATTGCTTAAGAGGTCATGTTGGTGCCCACTATTAACACATTGTTTATTCAGACATTTTCTTAGTGGTGAAAAAACAAAAAAAATCATATTAATACAAAATTCCTATTAAGATAAAATGCAACTAATTTTTCAAGATATACAAACAACTATTATTGCAAATTTTATATAGATTAAAAGAAAAGTAGAGAAGACAATGCAAATGTAACTGACAGCTCCCAAATAACACCAATACCATTCTCTTCTGTGAGCCTGGCTGCCATCTTTAGCCTAATACTTTTTTCCCCAGTCTATGCCACACAAAATTCCTCCTCATTTATTTCCCATAGCTAAGCCCTGTAAATCTCTTCCCAATGCTGTTGACAGTCTCTCTTAAGGCAGATGTAAAGAAGTATTACATATGTTTTCATTAATAAAAGGCAAACAACAACAACAATTTAAATCAGATTTGCTAATAGAGGTGATTGTGAAAACCTTGCTTTAGGGTAAGGGAATCAATTCTCTTGCCATTTCCAATTCTCCAACTAGGAGTCTAAGATACATGTCTGGCTAGCTGAAAGGGTAAGGTAATCTTGTGGAAGAGATAGCAACACAATTCACAGTGTAATAACTAGTTTAGCTCTCAAAATTAAGACTAACATAATAAATTATTAAAATATAATTTTTACATGAAATCAGCTTTCTTTGGCAAAACAAGGGGACATAAATTAACCTCCCCTACAGCTTAACTATTAATCTCCTACAAAGTTACAATGTGATCACAGTTTCCTGAACTTGATTGAGTAGGGTGGGCAAAAGCTTGTCTTTGCCCTGGAGGAGTTCATTTTATGCCCTGCTATATATGAAACAATATCAAATTACAAGGAGCACCCAATCCTATGCGCCACAGAAGGCAAGGAAAGTTGAAAGTTATATCACAAGGTGCTAAATTGGAATTTCCTTCAGAGGATTCTCAGAAATGGCACTATATTAATTGCACCTGACCCATAGCAGAACTTGGATAGACAACAAGGGATGGTCATTGTCTAGATAGAGTAAAAATCCCATTGAAACTATGTCAGGTTCCTACTTTGCCAACAACTGCTGGCACACCAAATACTGGAACATAAGTGATTATTGTATGATGGGGAAGAGACACAGAAGAAAATATGAAGCTGAAGAGGAGGTTTTGTTGAGTACAGAGCTGTCATGAGTGCTGATACAATAGCTGAATAGCTGTAATCTTGTACCAAGTGAGAAAACAGGCAGCAGTGTGTGTGGTACAAAGGCATCCTTAGAGGACCATGAAGAGGATAACACTACAAAATCTGATGCTCTGTATCTACAAGTCTGAGATTACATTCTCCTTCTAGTATTATCATTTATGTAGTACACAACTATTCTAAAGGAGATTTTTGAGAAATATACTTTTAGCAAGATTCAACGCTTTTCCAAGCTTTTGCTTCCCTTTCTACCTGTCCTTCTCTAGCATTTCACACAGCAAGATGCTCCTTCCAGCTATGAAGATAGTGATTCTCATCAGCAAAAACATACAAATTCTCACTATTTACTCACAGTTCCAAAGTGTCATTAAGTGTATTTTCTATGCAATGTAAAACCTTACCAGAATACAAATATTTCATCACAACATTCTAACCATCAGGCAGGAAATCATTAAGAAGATAAATTGTAGCACTTGGCAAACCTTCAGAAGTAGTTCCCCTTCCTTCCTCTCCCTATTCCCCAGCCCTCAAGTTTCAAGATGCTTTCTCAGGCTATGTGCTTTTCACCCAAATAGAAACAGTTTTGGTTTGAAAAACCACCACAAGCAGTTAGCATACAAGATGTATAGTCATAGCCTCTAGCTATGATAAGAGAACACTTCTGATGCCCATATGAGAACACATTCTGGAGCTGTAAAGAAAGTAAAGCCTTTTTGTTTTTATGAGACTTGAAGTTAATGGTAAAAATGGCATGCAGAACTTTTATTATTACTGATATTCCTAATTAACCCATGTTACTAGAGAGAGGAAAACACTGGTATACTGATCCTTTCAGAGGCTTAGTACAACTCATAAGAATCCTTATAAAGCAAACATACTCTTTCCACACTTTGAAAAAATAAGGCAAAATCACAGATTAGTTTAGGTTGGAAGGGACCTTAAAGATCACCTAGTTCTTGGGCAAGGACACTTTTCACTAGACAAGTTACTCAAAGGCCCGTCCAACCTGGCCCTGAACATTTTCAGTCTTGTGGCATCTACAGCTTATCTGGGCAACCTGTTCCAGTGCCTCACCACCATCACAGTGAAGAATTTCTTCCAATATCTAATATAAACTCCCTCTCAGTCTGAAGGCATTCCCCCTTGTCCTGTCACTACACACTCTTGCAAATAGTCTTTCTCCATCTTTCTTGTAGGTGCCTTTCAAGTACTGGAAGGCAACAATTAGATCACCTCAAAACCTTCTCTTTTCCAGGCTGAACAAACCAAATCCTCTCAGGCTTTCCCCATAGGAGAGGTGCCCCCACTCTCTGATCACCTTGGTGTCCCTCTGCTGGACTTGCTTCAAAAGGTAGGTGTCCTTCCTGTGTTGGACACCCAAAGCTGGATGCAATACTGGAAGTGGGGTATCACCAGAGTGGAGCAGAGGAGAAGAATCCTTTTCCTCACCTTGCTGGCCACACTGCTTTGGGTGCAGTCCAGGACATATTCAGCTTTCCTGGCTGCAAGTAGACATGGCCAAGTCATGCCTGGCTTCTCATCCACCAACATTCCCTTGCACTTGGTCTTGTTAAACCTCATGCAATTCCCATGGATCCATTTCTCGAGCTTGTCCAGGTCCCTCTGGATGGTATCCCATCCTTCAGGAGTGTCCATAGCACCACTCAGCTTGGTGTCATCTACAAGTTTGCCAAGCATGCACTCAATCCCTTTATCTATGCCAGTAATGAAGATATTCAATAACACCAGTCTCAATATGGACCCCAAGGGACACTACTTTTCACTTATCTCCATCAAGACTCTGAGCCATTGACCCCTACCCTCTGGATATGACTATCCAAGCAACTACTTGTCCATCTAATGGCCTGTTCATTACATCCGTCTCTGTTCAGTTTAAAAAGAAGGATGCTGCTGCAGGGGACCATGGCAAAGGCTTTACAGAAGTCTAGATAAACGATTTCTATAACCCTTCCCTTTTTCACTGATGGAATCACTCTGTCATAGAAGGCCACTGTAACCTTGGTGAAGTTGTGCTTGCTGTCCTGAATCTCAACATGTAATTGCTGTGAGCTGCTGTAATCACAGACTGCTTACAGACAGTAAGCTTCTAGACAATAAAAGCAAGATGCTTCTTCAGAAAAAGGAAACTCTTTTGGGGATTCAATCACTGTAAGTCCTGAATGAACTACCTTCTAGAAAGGCAGCTGACTTTTATTATTCTTCCATGAATGTAATTCAAAGTCTTGAAGAACAATTCTTTCTCACAATCAGCTCTGGTATTGCTGAAGAACAGTTTCAACTGAATTTGTTTTTAAAAAAAAATTGTACAACATTAAAAGAAAAAACTGTAAAAGGCATTAAAGTTAGCAGTAAAACACTGTACTTTGGGACACCTGATGAGAATGAAGTACAAGAAAAACAAAAATGCTATACAAATGGAACCAGAATGAGAAAAGTGGATTCCAACACCATAAAAAGGTGTCTGAAGAAGTAAAGGATTTTTTTTTTTTTTTTAATTTTAATGAGAATGTAAAAAAATACAATCCAAAATTGCTTGAGAAGATACTATGTCTGACNTCCAAAATTGCTTGAGAAGCTACTATGTCTGACCAAAAAAAAAAAAAAAAGAAAAAAAGAAAAAAAAGGAAAAAAAGAGAACAGTCCTTACCATACTACTCTCCTGCATTTCTCTTTGAACATGATGTTATATTTCATGGCTGTTGGATCCCAACACTGATCCAACCTCCTGCTTTGCCTAGTCTCTCCTGATGGAATCAGGAGAAAAAATTACAGAAGTAGTATTTTGCTATACTCACAGAAGCTGCTTTATTTATCAGGATTCCTCCCTGCCTTTTGTCCCCTTTTAGGCAAGGAATATCTCTTCTTTCATATTTTATAGATGTGCCTCATACAAGAAAAATTCAGTCTTGACTGATGTTTGAACTATGATAAACATGACAGAAAACTGATTTATGTAGATTATACACAGCAGTCTTGAGGCCATGCGCAGTATTTTTAAAGACTGCCTCAGCTCCTGCAGCAGTAATCCCATGCTTTGTCTTTTTGCAACTCAGGAGATTTCTTTCAAATTTGAAAGCAACCCTGGAACACATGCAGCTGATGAAAGATGTGCTTTCTAAAGAAAAATACCTGGTAAATTTACAGCTAATTTATTTCACATAAGAAAGGGATTTTATAACATACATGCTGCTCCTGACTCATGCATTAACTGTTCAACAATCTTCCCCAACTCTTTCCTTGTAGGCTGTGTTCCTTCTGTTCTCACAAAAATAATGAGAAGAGAAACATCAATACTTAAGACAAATGCTACATCCTAGGTAGTCAAATGATGCACAACAATTTTTTATGTGGTAATCCATCACATGATCATCTGAACAACTACCCAGGATCACCTAGAGAATAAATCCTCACAGATACAAACTTGTTAGAGAATAAAGTACAGAACTGAGATATGAACCAGCTTCTCAAGAGGGTGGCTATAAGAGCTAACAAGGGACCATAATCTTATGATAAAGCTTAAGACCCTTTCTATATGCTACAAAGCACATGATCTCCACCTTCTGAATGCACATCACAAAATACATGATTGTCTCAAACTGAGCCTATATTACCGTAATCCATTTTAAGAAATGAAACATACCTCTTGGGATATAATTACACAGTAAGACTGAGCTGATCTAATTGACTGCTGGCACACAAAGAGTAGATCATGCTCCCACTTCTCCCTCCCATTCTCGGTCACACACTCCCACCCTTACCCTCGGATCAGGTCTGTCACCCTTGATCTGACTGCACAGTAAACCAAGCCAACATGCTAATCCAACTAAGCAGACAAAACTAACAACAAAAATATCTGCCATTATATGGAACTGGAATCAAGTTTCTGTGCTGTCAGAGAAGAAACAGCCAGTGCAAAAACTGAGAGAATAGATGTGAGGCAACAAGTTCACCCCCTTCCATAACAACAAATTGTCAGTAATTATCCTGAAATAAAGACACCCTTAGGGTCTTGTTAGATTTTAATTATAACTTTCTGCTGGAAACAACTCAAAACTATAAATATTAATGTCCAGACACTATACAGTAACATCTATTTCACAGAACCCAAAACTCCCAAAGGTTTAGAAACATTTCAGAGTTGTGAAAACAACAGATGAACAATGATGATGCTGTATGCAACAGCAGAGCAATAACAGGACCAAATTTCTCAAAGGTGTTTCTTTACAAACGATGTAATTGCTAACTCTTACAGTAAGAATAGCTGCTGCTGCTCACCCACCTTTTTTTCTAAACAATACACAACTACACAGCATTCACCACACCTGCTGTTCTTATGGCTGACAGCAGTGCAACTTATCTCCTTTGGGCTACTCCCAGCAGTGAGAAAGGAGGAGGGGGAAAAAAAAAAATGCACCTCTGGGAGTGAAAATGAAGGTAGTCAGATTACAGTAAAGGCTGGCATAAGCTCCCCCTGACATGACCATCCAAATCTGCTGAGTGTTAAAATCAGCAGTGGCTGTAGCTTTCTGGAGGCCAAGATTCTAATGCAAGGCTTTGCTTCACCCGCATGTCCTTAGGTATTAAGTGGCAAGGGGAGTGGAGGCAGGGAAGCACCCTGCATGCAACACTGTCAGGATCACTTAGGCTTGTAACAAAGATTTCTATAATATGAAGTATGTGTTAGTGCCTCAGCTTCTTTCTGTCTCTATATTCAGACATCAAAATATGAGACCAAAAATACAAAAACAATTAAAAATACAAGAAACAATCATCAGTTCATTTAAACTTGTCTGTAACAACTCAAAAAAGAGTCATTAAGCACTATTTCCTTTTCCTGGCTAGAAGTAAATTTTACATTTCAGAATCAGAAGCACAGCACACAATGCCACAGTTATTGTCTACTGTTGATGCTTAACAATGTTAAAGTCTTCATAATCAAATAATACATTCCACTTTGTGTGCAACTGTGAATTTTCAGCATGTCTCTTCAGTTAGCTCTTCTAACTACAATAAAGCCTTTCAAACAGAAACTGGTCTCTGCATTACAATCAAAAATATAAAACTGACACAACTATATATACAAACTGAAAAATATCAGCTGGAAAAAATCTGATAGATGGGAAACAGAAAGACATGGGAACAAGTTCCGAAGAACAAGGATAAATTGTACTACTTGCCACATTAATGCATGATAATAGCCTCCATTTCATCTGCCCCCAAATAGATCTAGGTTTAAAATAACCTTTTAAAAAGTAGGACTCAAATCCAAGTTCAGCAGTAGCACCTCCGAGTTAAACCAAGACTTTTGAAGATTTGTGTTAACCACAAATGGACACAAGGAAAAAAAAAAAACCAAAACCCTGAGCTTTGGCTTTTCACTTCAGGTGAAGCAAACATTTCTGTTTCTATGATGCAGCATCAAAACAAAACAAAACAAAACAAAACAAAAGATTTATTGTTACAGATTTCTTTTCTTGTAGTCATAAAGGTAGATGGACTGTGTCTATTTAGTTATTGCTATGATGAATATGGACTTCAGATATGCAAGTTATTGAGATCCTCCCACTACTAAATTTACAACTTATATTTATGATGAATAAATTCATAGTTCATTATTCGTACAATGAATAATGAGGAAGGAGATGAGAAAAATAGAAGGCATAAAAATATATAAAGTTAAAAAAAGCAAGCATTACAAAAGGGAAGTTATTTATGATCTAAGAATGACTACAGCCGTAAGACTAAAACAAAAGAAATTTAGATAATCATATTTTTAAGTGCCACTGCTGCATGTACATAAGAGAAACTTACTTATATGTTGTTTTAGAGGGCAAAGACAGGTTCCAGAAAAATAAGAATTATGCTCATATGATTATCCCAATCAGACCACATTCAGGACCAAAGAAGGCATAACCTTGGTCTGTTTATTAGCCTTCTAATATCTCAAAACTACATCAGAAAACTATTTCCAAAACTGAGAAACATACTTAATAGAGACCCGTACTACTTATACAGCCTATGCAGACAGGTAACTTGTAACTACCTAAATGAACTGTAGTTACATCTGATGGTACTTTATGTTAATCACCAAAGTTAAACATGCTAAACTCATAATTGAAAACCCTTATCCCTCTTTCATACAAAGCACCTTAATGCAAAGCACAGCAGAAATACAGTGCCATTATCATATTGAGATTCTCCAAGTTATGTTTTTTTCTCTAAGTACTTAAAGTTGGAGAAATATAATAGTCTTGATCACATTTTCTCTTGGGAACATGTAATTAATCTAGAAAAATAATTTTTTAACTCTCCCTCTGCAACCAATAAAATTTCAGGGTCAAGCTCAAGCTCTGAGCATGTGTACACAACTTTCACACTAATATCTTTCAAAGGTCACACTGGTATTGACTTTTGATTTATTACTAATTCTAAAACATAAGAGGTCCTTAAACAGAAATGCAAAATGTAAAATACCAAAGTATAAGTCTTATCTCTTAAGAGGATCTGAACTGGTTTAGTATGTATCTGACTCAAAGTCTTCCTAGGATATTATTAAATATTTTCTGTCCACAGCTTACAATAACAGATGAGGCTCCAAGTGGCTGAGAAGTTTTCCCTATGTTACTATTAATATTTTCTAAGCAAGAGAAATTGCATCTTCATGGCTGGTGATTGGCACACAATAAATGAAATTGTGACTTATTTTGTCTCCCCAAAAAAATTAGGTTTACTAAAGTTAAGTCATAAGTAAATCTGGCATGTTCTTTATATAAATAATTTTCACATCTCCTAGCTACTGACTCAATCAGAGATTATCAGTGAAACAAAATTTCATTAATTTTGCTTGAGGATTTCAAATTTCTTAAATCTAAGACATGTTCATATATATGTAGAAAATAACTGTGAGTCAACAAAACTTGTGCCTACTAAAGATCAAGTCTTGCTTGGTCTGCTAGCCTGGCCACTATACATGTACTGCTATTGCTCAGACTTCAAATTTTTCAAATGGGGTAAAACAAATGCTTACTTAGGAATAATAAAAAGAAGGCCAGGGGAAACAGAATCAGAGTGTGAGCACAGATACGAATGGCTGGAAGACAGGCAAGATACTGATCATTCTGAACTTTCAAAAGGGTCAAGGTAGCAAAAATGACGCAAAAATAAATCTGAGAGCAAAACAAGCCATTTATTTACACAACATATGTTGCAATATATGGTTTGCTATATGAAAAATTCCTACAAAAATGTACATGCCAGTTACTTGGGATATATGCAATTCTAAATCAGAACTTCTAAACCCTTTCTGAGAAGCAGTATTTTGAACTGTTTAACTGTCATTTAGTAGAGAAAAGAGCAGAAGTGAACTGTGCTCCTGAATTTTTATTTGTGTGTCACAAGTATGTCTGGAATGATCCATTTAGTATCACATAAAAATAAGCCTTAGGACAGCACAAGTCAAAGGAACTCCTGGTAAGAAGTATTCAATAATATGTTTAGCTCTTATTTTTAAGAGATGGTAGTGAGTAATCAACATAAAAGATAAACACAATTAATAAATAACTATTTTAAAGTCTTTCCGTTTGATGTTTCATATTGTACTTGCATGGAGAAAAAAATCTTCTTAATGCAAGCTAATGGATCAGGCCTTCCATAATAATGTATTATTATACTTTGTATTTCATCTCACTGAACATTAGTGAAGGCCATTAATTAAACCTCAAAGACCCCTGCTGATTTATAAGTCATTTCATAATTGCTGAGGTACAGCTACTTTGGGTGAGCCACTACAGTCAATTAGCGCAACAAATGCTTTGATGTTACAAAGCAATTCTGCATGACATGAACATTACTCTACAGGACATAAGAGTTGCCAGTAAGTGAGTAAGGGAAAAATTCACCAGCCTTTAACAACTAAGTCAACTGGAATATCTTCAGCCATGTTCTCTGAACTTGTTATCACAATATTGTGAAATCTACATGAGAGGAAAATAAAAATCTTGGTAGTACACGAAGTAATATCAAGAATTTACTTTCAATTTCTACTTTTGTCTGCTAGCATTTTAAGCTTTATTTTAATAGCTGAACCACAATAACAGATTACTGCAACATTGTAAACCAGCAGGAAATACTCACAAATTTTGGTTACATCTATTAGAACAAACTGGTCTGGACTCATCATCTTATGAGGCATACTGTCATGATTTGATAAGCACTTGAAAAATTCTGAATTGCAAGAGATTACAGTGACATTATTCAGGTTTTGTTGTTGGTTGGTTGGGTTTTTTTTTATCTAAACGCACTAGAGCAATGCCAAGAAGCACCAATGACATTTGTTTGGAAACACAGTATTAGAATATGGGAAGCACAAGCCCAAACAGAATTCAGTTAAACTGCTAAAATGACAAGTCACAACTGGAAATTGTCTTGCTGGCCCCCAGCAGTGTCACCACAATGAAACTACCTAGCTGAATCCTCCACAGTTTTCATTACAGTATTTGCAAACATTAGGTTTAACAGCAATACTCTAGTGTGCCAGACACTACTTTGCACTGCAAATATCTACTTTTTGTATTGTGAAAATCAACTAAAAACCTGTTAGTTTCCAGGAATATACAGCTGATCACATTTCAATGTCCAACTATAACTGCAGAGACTGAAAGCGTCATGTTTGGACAGTTTTGCAATTCTCATATTTAAATCTATCTACAAATCTAAACTCACAGAATAGTTGAGGTTGGAAGTTTGGAGGTCTGAAGGTTATCTTGTCCAAACTCCCTACTCAAGCAGAGCCACCTAGAGCTATTTTCTCAGAACTGTGTCCACATGGCTTTTGAATATCTCTGAGGAAGGAAATTTCACAATCTCTCTGGGTGACCTGGTACAGTGCTCAGTCAACCTTGCAGTAAAAAACTGTTTCCTGATGTTCAGAGGGCACCGCCTGTGTTCAGTTTGTGCCCATTACCTCTGGTCACTGGGCATCACTGAGAGGTACCTGTCTCCACCTTCTCTGCCTTCCACCTGAAGGAATACCTTTCCTTCAGGTATTCATATTAAGCCTTGATAAGATCCCAAATTCAAATTTTGCAAATCTTTTAAGGAAACACCTGCCTCTGTTTCTCAGAAGTGGTTCTAAAATCTGACTTAAAGAACTATCTAGCACTTGCTAGACAGTGTAAAATTTTCTTGTTTGAAATAAAACTCTATTGGAACTTGTTGGTGTTCTTAAAATATGCTGAAAAACACTCTAAGAACCATAAAAAGACAAGAATAACCTTGTACGTAAACTAATAAAAGTCATAAAATGTTAGATGAATATAAATGATGAGCTAATTTATTTACAGAAATAAGAGCTTGCATGGACATGCAAACCAATAAAATACATGGAGAGAAAAAAAAATGTAAAACCTAAAAATCTATATTCCTATTCTCAGTCTACCTGCTCTCTAATGCTTATGCCAGCAGTTATAAATGTTGATAACTTTCTAATTTTAGATTGCCCAATTTAAACAAAAGTAGGAATTCACTACATTTATTGTTTTAAATATCCCATTGTAACTATACAATCCAAACAAGAAAACATACTTATATCCTCAGAATTTGAAGACATAGCTTTTATTCATATTACTTCTCAAGACAGAACGTATTCTGCTTTAAATCTGCAGTGAGAAACACAATGTAAGCTCAAAAGTGGATTCCCCCCCCACCCCCAAACACTGATAATAACACTTTTCTTTCTAAATCTGCTTCTTTACAAGCAACTGTGTAAAGAAGCTATCCTAAAGTAGCAATTCCTTATGAGTTCATCAATATTTGCTGAGCTGACTTATTACCCAGAGCTTTTCCTTGGCATATCCAACAACCGGTCAAGTCTTAAAACCAGGCACGGAAACTTCAAACACTGTTTTCATGCTAATGTAAGGCAGGTAAATATCCTGTTTAGTAACTAGCTAATTTGGTCGTAGTCAAGGACAAATATAGTTTTTGGAGGGTTGGTTTTTTGGGGGATTTTTTTTGGTTGGTTGGGGTTTTTTTTTCTGCATGAGGTGGATTTATTGATTTAAAAAAAAAAAAAAAAGACACGCACAAAAAATCCCGAGAGAGAGTGAAAGGCAAACCTGCCACATATCGAAGATGGAGTCAGAGGGCGATGAGATTTGAAGCAGACTGATCTGCCCGAAGAGAAAACAATCCCTGACAACACGGGAACCAGCCACAACTTAATTCTCCTCCTATACAAAAGGCATCGGGCGGGCGAAACAAAGCAGTTAGATAATTACAGCCTTTACGTCTCCTCTTTCAAACGTGGACAGCGCTCCCGCACGTACAGTTATGCAAACAAGTAACCCAAACGCCAACCCGGCATACCTCGTTTATGCAACTNCTGCAGCTCACGGAGAGCCGCCCCCGCCGGCCGAACGCCAGGAGGGATGCACTCGCACAGGTGAACCCGCCGAAGCTGCCACCCTGTCAACAGGTGAACGGTGGGACCGGCTCACAAAACCAGGCAAACCTGCCATAAAAAGAGCTGCCCACAATACCTGCACCTTTCTGGAGTCATGCCTGCTGACACTTCTAAACACCTATAATCGCATTTTATCTGGA
>VWZN01005893.1:2999-20746 GCA_013396955.1 Regulus satrapa | reverse complement strand
TTTGAGAGGGTGGTTTTTTTCCCTTTTTTTTTTTGTGATTATTCTGGTATTACAACTCCATACTCACAGTAACATCCATACTCACACAACAAAGCTTGGGGTGGGGGAGGAACAAAATATAATAAACACAAGTCCACACTTAGCTTGCATTATGCTACACATTGATAAAACGGTCCCTTAAAAGTCTCAGGCTCAAAATAGGCAACAACCCACATGAATGCTACCCAAGGTATTCATGTGATGCATCATCGAGCAGAGGCTATTACAGCACTGGCAAAACCCAAGCACCTCAAACAGCTGTTATCTAAGGACAGGAAATCTTACACCAACTACATGCTTCCATTTGAAGCAGATACATTTGAATGAAGCAGTACATGTTGAAATCATGTACTATTTTATGTTTAATGTATGATCTTGTCCTGGTCCTATCTTGCAATTGCTGATAAGAAAAATTTATAAGAAAGCTATTTTACATGAGATTTCCACAGTTGGTCCAATGTTAAGGAAATACAATACGGTGGTATGCACATTGTTTTTCCTTTTTTTCCCTTTCAGCAGGTAGCAAAGTTAAATACATTGCATGCCTACTGCACCAAGGCCCAGCTTCCATTTCATTCACACAGCAAACAGATAGCTATTTTAGTTTTCAAATGCATTACTTTCTTAAATAATTTTCCATATATTTTCTTAGGGAAGTAATTTCTTTTATGAGCCAATATTACAAGCTGTGTACTGCAAATCATCATTTTGAGATCAGAGTAGGATATAAAGAAATGTTACATATACTTCACAGTCTTGTAAATACACTATATGTTTAAAAAATGGCTCTGATAAAAACTTTGAGAAAATGCTGGTATCTCTACAGGTGGAAAAATGAGCATATAGCAAAATAGGTTTCAAAACCTTAAAGACTACCTTATCTCCAAGACAAAGGGAACCCTTGAGCCACAGATACTCAATTCTAAAAATCACACAGCAACATTTGCTATCACCTATAAAAACAAATGTTTTAAGAGTGGCCTCCTACAACCTTTTAAACAAAAAAAAACCCCATAATCTTTAAGATCTTGCACATCCAAAACTTTCAGAGCCATTATGCATTATCATCATTTATTTTTGCCTATGAAAAGACAAACCTAAGCACCTCTTAACTTCAAATTATCTGTATTCCTTATTTCCACAGAAGTACAACAGAAATCCCAGAGCATTTTTAACTCCTTACCTCAACAGAACCTGGAAGAACTCTGTAATTTTATTATAAGCCTCTAAATAAAAAACCATTCACAACAGGAAGAAATACAAGTTTCTGTAACCTGAAGCAAGAATTATTAGAGAATGATCCATTAGTGCATTTATTATATGTTGATTGGAGAGGACAACACTATAAATTCAACTTCATACTTAGGAGAGTATGAAATAAAGGATATAAAGGATTTACATTACCAAAGTCTGGATCACCCCTACTTTAGCAATTTGATGTGGTTACTGAGAGCCTGGAATGTCTTACAACTGATAATAAAAACCAGTCACAGCAAAGAAATGGCTCACTTGTTGGCCTAAACCTGTTCACTGGACTAAGGCAAACACAAAACTTCTCCCCAAGACTGAAATCCAGTTTGAGTTGGAAAAGGTGAAGGATATAACTTCTTGGAGAGCATATCTGATCAACTGCGTATATATGAGGGGAAGTCATAACAAGAAGTATGCAGTGTAAAATAGATTACTTCGTATTTGCTACATGAAATTTCAAGAGACCACCTAATATTAAAAAACCAGCTCTTCAAAGGTCACTGCTTATAAAATGGGTGCCAAATCCAGTCCTTTTTCTACTCTTAAAAAGCAGAGCAGTTATTTTCCCTTCTCAGTTACTAGCAGCTTGTGTTCTCATTGTTCATACCCATCACCACTCTGTGTATTTCCTTTCCTACAATACCATGAAAGATTATTTTAATTTTTGTGTTGTTTTTGTTTTCTTAAGAAAGAAAGATACTATAAATGCTAATGTGACAATCAGACTTTTTTTTTTTTTTTAATTAGGGTTGGGGAAATGGTGTCTAGCTAACTATGTATTTTGGGTATTATGGAGGACAAAATACTACGAACACTTCTTGTAAGGCCTAAAGCAAGTTTAACTATAGTCTTATTTAAATGGCTGAGAGCTCCTTCAAATTGGCAACTTACTACATAGAGCAGCTCACACATAAACAGCATGTTTGTATAGCAGCTTGTTTTCCAAATTTCACTGCAGTAATTATAGACTAAGTTCTCAATCCCAGAAGTCCTCCGTAGCCAAATAACTTCACACCTCTGAGTGCTCCCACTGTTCTCCACAGACACAGGAGGCTGTGCTTAACCATAACTTAGATGCACCTGTCTTTGCAGAAGTCCATTGTTTGGAAAATAGTGGAATGTACACAGGTGATATACCTTTAAGGCATACTAAGAATGACTAAAGAGAATTTTATCCCCTTGCCACACTTTATCTTTTCCAGTTTAGGGAAAGATAAGGATCATATTCAAGGCAAATAACAGACAAGACAATATAAGAACAAGCCAGAGGTTATACAAATCAGATACACCCAGGGAAATATGTTTTGAAGGGACAAATCAAGGCCAATGAAAAGAAGGGGAGTACCACAGAGGTATGACAGCCTGCTTACTTAAAGCTGGAGAGAAGACCTTAACTCTGAAGCACTTCCCACCATTTCACATTAAAAGGTAAGGTCGGTTTAAAGAAGACAGGCAGGCACCTTGCTACACATGAAGTAAACATGCTCTCACTTCTCCCAATTACTTGGTGTATTTTGGTGACAGACTATGTAACTTTGTCGCACCAGATAATGAAAATTAAAATCATGTTTTTATGAAATTACAAATGCAAGTTTCAAGATGCTGAATTATTTCATCAGCATAACAACAGATGCCAAAAATATAACTGGTAATTACAAATTACTAATATAGTGTGACTGATGCAAAAGATTTTGGTGACTCTTAACTGTCATTTTATTTTCCTATTATTATTAAAAATTAAAGCTTCTCTTTCAGCAGAGAGAGAAGATAATGTTCTCTTGAAAAATGCTACATATAGAGTCACCACAGTAGCTACCATCTCCAACCATTCCAAAGAAAAAGAATTTCACTCATATATCCCTTCTCTTGAGGGATAGGCCTGAAAGCATCTGTAAATAACAGAGTGCCTAAGTATACATAAAATGTCTCAAAACCCATTGTACCTCATCATTACTCTTCCTTCCAGCTTTACTCTCCTACCTGTTCTCCCAATTTCTTCTTTCATTAACCCTTTTCTCAAACCATGCAGCCAAATTAGGCCCAGCTCTAAGCCCTCTATCAGCTTGACTTCTCTTAATGTCTCAGTTTACTATCTTGCAGCCCCTTCATCCTGACTTTGTTCATTCTGCATAAAATCATACAACTTTCTCATATGGGTCAGATACGAAAGGGACAAGTACTGTTCTATTTCACAGACATGGTCCAGGATAATATAACAAAGATGCAACCACAGAAAATGGGAAAGAAAGGAAGAGAAAGAAAAAAAAAGTACAATTATAGATAGCTTCAAATTCATACACAGTAAAAAACAAGGATAAAATGTGCTTTATTTTTAAAGCACTGTAAATTAGACTCTTGAACTTCATTATTTGTATATAGAATTCTGTACTTGATCAGTGTATCAGGCCATATATAGGAGACTTTGTTACCATTGCCACATCATCAAAAGCCTCAATAAGGCAGACAGATAACAACAGGAAAAAATTTAGACAAAATATAATGTAAAAGCAGAAGAAAACTTTATTTAAAAAAATTATAGCACATGCTGTTGAGTAGTTTAGGCAGGTGGGGTTTCAGCAACACAGAAGTTTAAAAAAAAGTGCACAGAAGAAAGTGCACAGCAGCAATACACAGTAAGATTTTTCCCTATTTGCGTTTTATTATTTTAAAAAAAAGCTCCTTAATCACAGGGTTTTTTTTCATAATCCTTTGTCTCCCACAACTTTGTTATTTAATTTTACTCACAATCATTTCACCCACCAGAGAACACTTTAGTTCAGGTTCTCACCTAATGAACTCACTTTTTAATGGCCAATCACAGGTTTTTGTATTAGACTCCTACAGTTTTGTACAACTTCCAATGGTGCTTTTATTCATTGTCCAGGCAAAGAAGGGGGTAACTGAAGTAAAACCCAACCAGCAAACAGAATGAAACAGAACAGGTCATATAGCCACAAGCATGTTGTGTCATGAATTCTGAAAATGACTTCCCCTCAGGGAAGTTGAACCTTCACTGCCAGGGAAACAGCAGTAAAGGTTTCCCAGTGCATGCAAAACTTCAGGTCAGAAAAAAAAAAATATAATTTAAAAAGAGGAAATAATAAAATAATGATGCAGACCAAAATGATAAGACCTAAAATAAACAAGGGAAAAAAAAAAAAAGGTTGGTCCCTAAAGACTGGTTTGACATCTTGGCCCAAAACACTGAAAGTAAGACAAGTCTCCCAATTTTCTTTCTGGGCCTGCCTGTAACATAGCCTAATCTGTAGCCCACTGAGGCTGGAAGAAAAGAGTTGACATCAATAGACTACACAAAACTATCAGGTGTGAGAGGTATGTAAGTCTTTTTAGTCTTTGGGGTTTTTTTTTGCTTGGGTTGCTTTTTATTTTTTGTTGTGGTTGTTGTGGGGTTTTTTTGTTTGTTTGCGTGGGGTTTTTTTGGAGGGTTTTTTGTTGTTTTTTTGTTGTTTGTTGG
The DNA here is from genome assembly GCA_013396955.1 of Regulus satrapa. NCBI lineage: Eukaryota > Metazoa > Chordata > Aves > Passeriformes > Regulidae > Regulus > Regulus satrapa. The sequence goes on along the minus strand of VWZN01005893.1, from coordinate 15,981 downwards.
TTTTTGGTTTATTTTTTAGTGGTTTGGTTTTGGGTTTTTTTAATTGATCAGTTTTACACTGACATTAGAAATATCTATTATATCTATCTCTATTAATCACGTGAGGAAGACTTGAAAAAAAAACAAACTTGAAAAGCAAGCTATTTTCTGCAAACAAGTTGTTCTCTGTAATTCAGTAAAAGCCAAGAGGCTTTTACTCCTCTGCCTAGTGTTAGTCTTCCAAAAACCAGAAACCCCAGAGCTCCAGCGACTCTGCAGCTACAAAAGTTATGCCAAGGGAGACAGAGGACTACCACAATATGGCTCCCTCCACACCTTTCTACTTGGCACAAGCCTCACCCCCATAAGGCATTTACTGTTCCACCTAGGGTTCGGGTTACAAACTAAGACCCTCCTAACTACTTTCTATATTTTTTTCTGTACTCTTTGTTTACAGGGTAGTAGCTTTTACTAAGAAAAAAATACTGCTGCATTTTCACCTTTACATCTGTGTTCTCTTCTCACACTCCAATTTGCTAAAGCTGTAGTTAAAATGCATCAAGAGGAAAATTTTGCATTCTTCCCTAGAGTTCACTTCTCCCCCTTCTCACACCAGCCACAATTCTGCTGCAGAGACTGTTCTATTTTTTCTCATACCTAAATGCATACAATAATATAGGTCTTATCTGCTCCGTTGCCTGTATTCTGCTTTAGGGTTGTTTACTGCTGGCCACTATTTCCAACTTGGTGTTCAAAGTATATAGCAGGAGATAAAATTCTAGCACCAAGGCATAATCCTCCCTGGCTACAGCACTGTCCTGGTTCTGGCCCAGCTCAGTGGGAAGGGCGGGACCAAGACACTGTGTTATTCCATACCACCTTACGTCACTGCTGGGGCAGGGAAACAGGACTCCTTCTAATTTCCAAGAAGGGTATTCCTTTCCAGTTGGGAAAACATGGCTGCAGTTGGGTTTGGTCTGGTCAGGGTCTGAGGTGAGAATTTTTGCATGTGAATATTTCTTTTTTTTTTTACACATTACTTATTACTGTTGTTGCTGTTAGTGTTCCTTTTCTCATTGCTGTTTCCATTAAATTGTTCTTACCTCAAGCTGTGATTTTTTGCCTTTTGCTCCTGCAGTTCTCCTCTCCATCCATGGGGGTGGCAGGAATGGGGGGAAAGGTGGAGCAAGCAGTATGTTTAGGAAGGTCTCAGTGGAGAACTAAACTGGGAAGTACCACTCCTAAACCACAACAGCCATATATGTATATACATACACACACACACACACGTATATATATGTTTGTATGTATGTCTATGTATGTATATGTTGAACTTACCTTCTATATCTGCATGAATATTACATATTCTTCATAAATAAGTAAGATTTTTGAATATAATGTCAAGAGTATTCTGTATGTTGTTAATACATAATGCTACATTATGCCAAGTATATTTGAATTCCATTGAAGTATGGGCTCAGTACTTAGTAGTGGTCAGAATAAACTTACTCCATTTCTAGGACATGCTCATCCTCCAAATACTGTGTGAAGTTCTGACCCCTCCCTTAAATTGGAGATATTAGAAAGGGGTCAGAGAGGGGCAATGAAGAAGATCCAAAGGATGAAATAGCTACAAAGTTGAATCAAACAAACAAGACCTCATCCTGAAAATTACATAAGTGAGGAGAAGGAAAACTAAGTAGCAATGGAAATGAAATTTTCACCATCTGTTCTAAGAGCAGTGACAGCACCACATAATTCATTTGTTAATCCTTGTTAGTTTCTACATTTACATGGCCACTGCATGATAGGATTATTGGGGTATGTGTATTTGACACAACAATCAAGTCATCCTAGTTTCAAGTGACCCTGTCCTAGTTTCATATCAAACCTTTTCCTATCAACAGCAGTTTCGCTTCAATAAGCTAATAATATCCTACAAAACTTTATGTATCAGCAGAAATATTTTCTGCAGTTACGACTGTAGATGAAAATTTAAAAACACAAAAGAGTGCTTAAGCATTTGTGACATACAAGGATAAGTGACATGGAGATCCATGTGTCAGTCCATGCATATCATAGGCTAGTGTTAACCTAAGTAAGACTCTGGCACTTATGTCTGTTCTCAGCAGTATTTATACCTAGATTTAGGTTCAAAAGAAAGAAAAGAAGGTGGTGCTTTACATAAAATGTAGCTAAGTTATGAGAGCTTGCAAGGGATGGTCTGGGTGCTAAAGAATTGTGCTTGTGAGAAACACTCAGTTGAAGAAAAATACACTAATGAGGACTAAAATTAAAACCTGTAACTCAGAGGAGAAAGGCCATCAGCTAGACAAAAGCTGGTGTTCAAGTATCATGGTGCCTATTTCTTACCCTGTTCGTACTCTTCCTTAAGCACTGACCTCTAACCCCTGTCAGAGAAAGGATACTAAGATAGATAGATTTGTGATTTGACTCAGTACAGCTATTCTCATGTTTCAGGAACATTCTTTCAGAATAATATTTCTGTTTAATCCAAGCAGATCAAAAGCTTTCATTTTAAAATGCTGGTAAGCAATAATATTTTCAAAGGCAGAAAACAACAGCACAGCCCAACATGAATTTCATTTAAATCCTATCTGTCTTCCTTGGCTGACTTGAGAGAACAAATCAAAACTAAAATGAATTAATGAAATATTATTAAATCTGTAGTAAAAAGTTGGTCTATTTAGTTCCTAAAGATTTTATAGGCATATTATACTGAATTATTTTGTTTTATATTTTAGACTCTCCTTTCTTCATATATGCCGTCACACTTCCTCTGTTTTCATTCCTTCACTTTACACAATTCACACGCTTTGTCTGGGGAGAAGGACATACACATACTAACACTACACCAAGCTGTCAAGTTTGGAACAACTTCCTAAGCACCATCTGTTGACAAAGCCAGTTTGCTTTAAGCACTTTGAGACAGCTGCAAAAAGAAGCCAACACAATTATATAATATCAGAAAGGTGCAAAGAGCAGATTATTAGTATTATAATTCCAGAGCATCAGGCTCATGTGCTAAATAAAACTTTGGCAGAAAGGACTGGTGAGACCATTCAAGGACTGTTATTAGGGTTGACAAACAAGTCCTCCAAGAGCTGACCATGGTATTTATGAGAAATTGAAATGATAATTATTTGTTTTCAAAGATTTAAGAGAACAAGAAACTAATTGGTTACTAAAACTCTACATATATACTGCCATAATTTCCATCCCTCAGAAGGGATATAATCTGAAGGCCTAAACTAATGCTGTAACACAGCAATACAATTACAACAACATCAAACTAATTTACATTTTGGACAGTAACTACAATAAAACCCCAAACAAACAAACATTAGAGTACAGGAAATCACTAGCATAATAAATGNGGGGGAGGAGAGGGGGGCAGGGGGGGGAAATTGAAGTATGTTGACAAGAATTTTTAAATCCTTGAAGAAGAACCTTGTTAATTAGCCCAGTTACCCATGTAAACATAATGTATAACAATTCTTGTTCCAGAGAGGTGGAAAAATCAACTTTATCCATTACTAATTAAAAAAGCAGAAGAAATCGTTGTTTGATACTGTCAGATATCCTGTGTTTAGCAATATGACTAGTATGAAACACAGGCAAAATGTCTGCAGCCTAACTACAATCCAACAGAAAAAATAGCAAATTATAACTAGTTACTGAAAAATTANTCAGAAAGGTGCAAAGAGCAGATTATTAGTATTATAATTCCAGAGCATCAGGCTCATGTGCTAAATAAAACTTTGGCAGAAAGGACTGGTGAGACCATTCAAGGACTGTTATTAGGGTTGACAAACAAGTCCTCCAAGAGCTGACCATGGTATTTATGAGAAATTGAAATGATAATTATTTGTTTTCAAAGATTTAAGAGAACAAGAAACTAATTGGTTACTAAAACTCTACATATATACTGCCATAATTTCCATCCCTCAGAAGGGATATAATCTGAAGGCCTAAACTAATGCTGTAACACAGCAATACAATTACAACAACATCAAACTAATTTACATTTTGGACAGTAACTACAATAAAACCCCAAACAAACAAACATTAGAGTACAGGAAATCACTAGCATAATAAATGGATACTAAAATTCACTCATTTAATAATGACATCCCATAACTAAAATAAAACCTTTTTNATTATAACTAGTTACTGAAAAATTAATTTAATTCAATTTAATTTAATTCTATAAATTAGCTGTGCCTCATGCTTGCCCTTGCAATCACAGCAAGTCATGCTATCTCATGCTTTGATCTTTGATCATTATGCCATTATGTATGGCATAATGTAGGGGTGAATATACTCCTTACTTAAGAATGACAATGAGTTCTTTAAAGCAAATATTGCTAACTTGGAAAATATGTTGTAATTCAGGAAAGTATGAAAGTGATATGTCAAACTGTCATAATAACTGTTCAGTCAAGTCAGTTTAATAATACTTGGATGGACAGATAATATGCCAATGCCCATGGTGCAAAATTACTTCAAAGGCTGTTATTTATATAAGCTGTGAACAATAGTAAGAATATGTTAAGGCAATTTCTGCATATAAAGAATACAACAGGAATAAGAACAGTAAGCTCTTTTATTCTTTACTTTGTATTCTTCCTTTTATTTATAAAGGGCAATAGCTAAATAGAAACAAGCATACATGTGAAACAATATTCACATGTTGTTTGAAAAGATAACTAGCTCTTGCTTGAATAATTATCACTCCCCATGGTACAAACTTCTTGATTACACTGAACCACCTGCAATTGCTGAAAGTTGCATTCTGTTCCTCAAATAATGCCATAATATTAGTTCACTATTGTAAGATTTTTAGTGTCAGTATTTAAGGCGCCAAAAATTGATTGTTTAGGTCTTTTTAGGCAAGCAACTCCTCATCATAGTTAAGGAGGTATTAGGAGAGATGTAGTGTTTTACACTATGACCTGCTGGCATATTCTTTTCTTTTTCAGCAGCAATGAGATAGTAGTAAGGAAGAGAGTAGTGGCTCTAGCAGCAGCTTTTGAATTACCAGTTTACAGGTTGTCATACTAAGGTTAAGTATTGCCAATTTTATTTTAACACCATATGTCAATTTGTAAAGTGTCTGCACACTGAACTCACAATATAAGCAATTAAGTACCTTCAACCGAAGGACGAATCTCTATAGCTGAGAAGAATGCAAGCTCATTCAGGACTCAGATTCCCACAGACAAAGTACCTTGAGATGTGAACACTTGTTTACAAACCATTTTTACTGCAAATAAGGTTGAAGCATCTGATTTCAGGAAGTGTCTTGAAAAAACTGCAGTCTGACAACAGTACAAAAATCCACCTCCTACTGAGCTTATCCTACACTTAAATAAAAAAGAGTCAAAACTGATGCAGTCCAATCTTATCATATAAAACAGCCCTCAAATCTGAGCAAAATTATGGAGACCTCTCAGTTTCAGCTCGTTGGTTGGCTAACCCTGAGTCATAAAAGGAAAAAGTCTGAACTTTTGAAGAGACTTACATCCTTCAAGCCCAGCTAATAGCCAAGAATTGTGATTCTCTCAAACTTTAGAGGCAAGGCAAACCATTGCTGAGAGAAAAATAACTGATTAGAAATTTCATCTTCTCATCACATGCCATAGTCAAAATATTAATCTAATAATATAATTCCACTTTGGAGATTTCATTTCTATTTAGAAAGAATTCTTTTTTCCCTCTGCTAAATTGACGGGAAAAAATTATAATGATGCAAGAAGCAGAGCAAACAGTCTGAAAATAAAACAAGCTCTGGTAACACATCATCCATACAAAGAGGCGGATGCTTCCATTTCAGTATAAAATCACCAATCTCAATAGCCAGCCCTTCAACAAGGAAAAACACTAACTTCACTACTGCAAAGTTTTGATAAGCAACAAAATCAAGTTTTGTCCAAAGCTAACAAAGGCAGCATTCCTTCAAAGCAGGACTTTGGTACAAGCTATCCAAGCCTCCACATGCATGGCGATGTAATTATTTAGCATGTTAAAAATACGGTACATTCAAATAATTCACAATTTCATAATATCGATTTGTTCTCCCTAATGCTGCCACTGAAAATCTGTCATTAATGCAAAGAAAACAGCTACCGGGGAGCATACCAGGCACAATACAGATATAATTACTATACATACATATGTATTTGAATTACAATACAACTTCATCACAATTTCTGTATTTTCCTTATATGAGACACTAAAGGACAGGCCACGTAGATGCTATTAGACGGTGTTAAGAAAAGCAAGACTGTTGTACCGCATCAGTTTTAAGATAATGGTAATTACCCAACATGGAACTACCCACAACCTTTCAAGTAAGATGACACTAAAAAGACAAATTGCTATTGACTAAATATTAAAGAAACCTAAGAGTCTAGGTGACAGGACTTTCTGATTACTGGTTTCAGTTAATGTTCATTTGTTTAGTCACATACAGTATCAAGGAATTTCCCACATAAAACAAGGAGCTTATGAGGTTAGAATTCTTTCCCAACATCATCCAATTTCCACATGCTTTCAACAGAAGGCATATTCACCACTGTATAAGAGCTTCAAGGGCTTTCTAAACCTCAGTTAAGTACTTAAGAATGAGTGGCAATGTGAATAGCAATACCGTGCAGCTCTACAGAATTTCTATCCCGAGAGCCAAGGGACTGAGCAAGCCTAGAGAAATATGCAGATTGCTGTTAAATTATTACCCTCTGAATAAGAGGGAAAAACTACAATTACTTTAGAAATTCCATATTGTTAGACTTTTATTTACATAATATATGTGCAGCTTATGGTTCTATTTTCATTAGGTGAAAAAAGAAGGGAGCTCAAGTGCCATGGGTTGCAATGCAGGATGTGGCCAGGGGTGTGTATTCTATCACCTACCACCTATATGTTGAACCTAGGTGAGGCAGTGTTCTTTATCTTTTCGAAAACCCTTCTTTGTCTTCTGGGGGGTGTTTACCAGGGGAGGGGCAGTGTTCTTATCTCTTCCACCACCCACCCGTGTCCAGGAAAATATCATTATGTTTAATGGGCTATTGAGTGACTGATAAAATTACATCATCCCATTGTGAAACTCTTCACCCAGGGCGAGGAGCCAAGCATTTCCAACTCAATAAAACTGGGATTCATCACTAGCAACTTCTCTTTTCCGCTGGATCTCCAGAGGAAGAGCAAGCCCTTCTACACCACCACTGGACCTTCGGAGGAGGACTGCATCCTTCTACAGGATCCCTGTTTCAACAGANAAACTCTTCACCCAGGGCGAGGAGCCAAGCATTTCCAACTCAATAAAACTGGGATTCATCACTAGCAACTTCTCTTTTCCGCTGGATCTCCAGAGGAAGAGCAAGCCCTTCTACACCACCACTGGACCTTCGGAGGAGGACTGCATCCTTCTACAGGATCACTGTTTCAACAGAATCACATCTGTCACTCTAGGAAGACTGCAGCCACCATCAGTCTTAATCAGACTGCTACCAAGACTCTGACTGACAGGGTGTCAGGTTGTACCCTAACTCTGCCGATACTTGCTTTTTACTATTGTATTCTATTTTATTAGTCCTATTAAGATGTAGTTTGTTGATTTTTCTCCCCTTGCTAGTAAAGAACTGTTATTCTTATCCTCATGTCTTTGCCTAGGAGCCTCCTAATTTCAAAATTATAATTAGGAGGGAGGGGGTTTCATTTTCTATTCCAAGGGACACTCCTGCCTTCCTTAGCAGACACCTTTGTCTTTTAAAACCAAGACATAAAAAAGGCTATTTCTTAACCCTTTGTTTTCTTCTCACTGCATGGTCTTTATTTCTAAAAAAATCTGGAATTTTATTAAATAAATTATAAAATGTTGTGCTCTCTATTGTCCATGGCAACTTATGCAGATTACGTAAATTCATTCCTGTGCTCACTTATACTACACAGTCAGTAGCTATGTAACTTTCCATTTATCTACATTATTTCCACAATAATTTGAACTATAGATACACTGTTGCCATTTTGCCAATGTTGCTAAAATACCAGGCTTATAAATTCTTCCAGTCCCACTATAAACAGGGGTCCTAATTTTGGTAGGCTTCACCAGCTAAAACACAGAGCTAGACCGGAGGCCTCTGCACTCACATCACGCTCTGGAGGACCTGCAGCACTGAGAAGCAGGTAATGTTCCAGCTACTGGGATGATCCTGCCTTCCTCAAGAGGTAGGAAACATTCCACACTGTCTATATTGGATCCATCTATACTTACACTTAACAGAACAAAACTATGGCTAAAGAATAAGAGCATTTTAATAACACTAATAATAATAATACAAAAAACCCCAGAAGTTTGATGCTAAGTGAGTAAGAAAGAATTACAAAATGGGCACATGCAAGCAAGCCCTTGTTTTGTCTTGTCAATGAGATTTGCTGTATTAAAAACATAGAAGAAAAAAGCACTGACTCATTTGGCCACCTACGGAATAAGAAAAACAGATGTTCACCTCCTGAATGGAAGTTTATAACATTTTTTGAAGTATGTTCTTACCACCCTAGAATGAATGCTAACATCTTATGCTGATCTACTAAGACATTTATTATTATTTGCCATACAATGGAACATTTTCCATGTATGGGGACACATTAATCACCATTCACTTAAATAAAATAATAGGGCTTACTACTACTGCTGCCTCTTAGAGGGAGTCCAGAATTGGAGCAAGCAGGTAAGTCATAAGCAAAAAATTAAAGTCTGAGGAAATAAAATACATTCATACTTATGTACCAACCCACATTCTGTTACTTCAATGTTAGATAAAGATGGGAGCTGCTGGCATGTACAGCAATTACCACTGATTTTGACAATGCAAACAAAACAACCACCTCACCTGTCTGGACTCAATTTATGGATCTGATTTCACAGCAAGTAAAGGGCAGAACACTGGCTCTGAAACTATTTATTTTTCTGTAAACTCATTTCTCCTTCACAGTTGAAAAAGTGATGGAAATTATTTACATGAACAATACCCAAAGTAGCTTCAGACTTTCATCACAGGTTGTAAATATTATGCTAGAGAAGCAAGCAAAACACTCATTTTACTAAAAGTGCCAGATACTTAGAATAAAGCATTATATACAGAAGCCAGCCATTCACCCAATAATTTTCCAACTCTTAAGTATCTGACTTTAGCATGCTGGTGTTCTTCAAGTAATATGCCAGGAGGAATATGTAGGTTGAAGGTGTACTGGCTTGTGATAACCTGTCCTGGTACATAAGTTAAACAACTGCACATTCAAGACATATCTAACTAGACAGAAGGAATGAATACAGATGAGAAGGACACTTATAATGGTAAGATACAACCATCAGGACAGTGCCAACATCCAACCACTAAGTGCAAAGGCAAGACATATGGGTGAAGTGACACTGCAGGGAAGAAAAACAACTAAATGCTAATGCAAGAAAAAAAGAGAAAAAGGCAATGAAAATTAAAAAAACGTCCAGGAAGCCAAGTTTAAACAAAGTGAGAGGAAGTGACCAGAGTATACATTTAACCAAGTTTGGTATCTTTAACAGAAATTACTTTCTTTCCCGAAGTGCACCTCAGTTCTTTCTTCTTTTTATTACTTCAGTGATAACAGTTGAAAGTTTTGTTTTGCAACATTTTATCTAGTCAAAAATTCAGCTCATATTGTGCTTTCTGTTGCTTCTAACACCCCCTCTATTTTTGGCTTTTGCCTCTATTTTACAGAGGTGAAGCTAAATGAAACAAAACAGATTTATCCCTAGAAGTAATGATTAAAATGGCCTGTTAATTTTTGCATCAAAGAAATATTGGCAACATTGATACTTCCAAAATCCCACTGGAGAGAAGAAAGACTGGGTAGTTGCAGAATAGCCATTCTTCTACTTGACAGAAAATTTTCCATTTGTCAGTAGCATGTTAACATCTGCCTTGTATCAAAAATCATCCCACACAATGTAATTGTTAGGCAAGCACACAGAAGAATGTTCAGTTCCTTTCAGGATTAAAACCTCTCTCTAAAGGACAGATTAGCTTGAGACAAAAGGATCAGATTTGGTCATTCAAAACCAAAACAAACCAACCAACCAAACAAACAAACAAAAAAAACCAACAAAAAAAACCCCCACCACATAAAAATACAACCCAGAGAAACTTGTAAGCTGAAATTAACTTACCAATGGATGCATCACCATCCAAAAGATTGTCATCTTCAGAGGTCTGAAAATCCATAATAACACCTGCTCCATCTAAAAGCTCTTCATCACTGCTTGCACTAGTTATGCTGTTGTAACTGTTTCGACAGTATCCTCTATGAAACAGCTGTTCAGACTCCATTTAGCAGCTTTGTAACCTGCATGCATACATTAAAAAAGTTATTTCCTATTTGAATATTCAAAAGATATAAGAAATATGTATAAAAATAAAACAAGAGTATTTCATGCTTTGAGGAAAAATTTTATGGTGACAATACTACAAGTTACAAAATGGTAGCAGCAGTAGAGGACAAATATAACCAAATTGAAGTACAGAGAGCTAAAGCAGGATATCTTACCTGTTATGAGAGAGCAAAGAAAATAATGAGCATACAAGCATAGTATATTGTAGAAAATCTAATTAAATACAGTGCAAGCAGGAAGAACATTGGTAAGGGAGAACAGTGGACAAACAGCTACATTAATAGTAGAAAAAGCACATAAGGCTGTGCTAAGTTTGCAGTCTAGTACCACAGGCATTTTTCTGCTCTCCCATGTCAAGACATCCTGCTTATCTTTCAAGCTCTACAATTAAAAGGTCAAGCACAGAAGCAAGTCAGCTGAGGGATCCACTTCCAGTGCAGAGACATGTCTATGGAAAAGACAAAATAGGCCAGTAAAAACCCAGATTTACAAGATATTGACTGACAGCTGATCCAAGCAATTGGTAGATCTCCAGAATGTGCTCTGTTATCCCATAAAAACACTTTTCTGTATCTCAAAGGGGTGACAGGAAAAAAAAAAGAAAAAAGGCAGCTCAGGCTTGTTATTTCCCCAGAAGGAGAATACAGTGAAAACTTTAAAGCACTCTTCCAGATTACATATTTGCTTTAAATAGTTTAAAGTTATAAGCAACTAAAAAATCCCAACAACAAAGAACGCAGCAAACATAAACAACACAAAAATCCACAAACCAATAAAAACACACAATGATTGATGTTAACAGAAAAGCTCTTTTTCAAACTAAGAATCCTGATTAATTAAAACATCAGTGTAAAATTCAATTTTTCTGTTTAGTACTAAGAACTAAGCTAAAAGGCCGTAATCTGTCCTCTAACTCTCATATACCTTCCAAGAAACCCTACTTGAGTACAGCACTTAGTAAGAATATGTAGGAGTTCAGAAACAGAGAACCATTTCTGTTTCTCCTGACCTCCAGAAAAACACTAGTTTTGACTCTCACTTACAGAAAGGTTGCTAGATATCCCTGGATAGACCAGGATATATAAAAGAGTAAGACAGATAGTAGAAAAGTAGTGTAATGTGTTACTGAGGTGAGAAATATAGATTTTAGAGGGTTTTATAAATTGAGTCAAAATGGAGGAAAAAGGGTGTGGTTCTTAGTAATTCTTCCTCCTCTTCACCATGACTTAGAAGTTTTGAAAGCACAAGAAGTAATTGGTTAGAAGTTTGTCGCAGTTTTAGTTATGCAGGTGGACAAGAAAGATTAATTGGTTAAGATATCATAAATAATGTACGTGTTTATTGTTAATTAGATGATAATGAATATAAAGATAAAACAGCTGTGCATTTTGGGCCATTTTGAGCAATGTGAGCCAATTTGAGCCATTGTAGGTGGTGAGATCACCTGAGCATAGAGTCCGATGAGGACGATGCCAGGATTTCAGATATTATATTAATAAACACGAGAAATGAGCCTAACAAGTTTCAGGAAGAAGACTCCAAAGACAGAACTGAGATAAATGGGACTCCCACAGCTAAGGGAGCATCCCAAGGGCACTCAGCTCTGAAGGGGCCAAAATGCTGCAACAGAATGCAATGCCCCCATGAAGAAAAAGGAGATGGGAATTAAAATTATCAATACAAGCTTTACACATAAGTATGTGTTCTATAGTAGAGAAAAAGCAGTGACAAGAACCAAAGATTAATTTGCTGAAAATTGTTGAAAGTAATATAGAATTTCAAGTGGTTAAACTGTTAGGAAGTTTCAAAAGTAACTATTTGTTATCAAATAGGCATTTTATATATATATATAAAATCTTACATTTAAGTATCCAACTACTGCATATTTTAAGAACGGGCAAATAATATGACAGAGACACTTCCCACACCCATTCTTAAATTAAAGTTTTAAGATGTATCCATATATGTATGGGAGTCTATGCCAGAACACCTGCACAAAAGATGAAAGCAGAATTAAGCTTTTATCACTGAATTTTAAACCTCCCACATAAAATTAATTTAAAATCCTGCATATTTTTTAGTTTTTAAATAAACCTGCCCTTCAGTAAGAAATTTTGAACTCAGAAATTACAAGATTTTTACAATAGTTCTAAAACAAAGTCCATGCTGTAGCCACTTTTTCTCTTAGTCTCACCAGCATGAAAATAACATTTCCATTTTTACCAGAGACTCATCTTATCTAGCCTTCATTTATTTATTCTGTCTGCAACATGAAAATATTTAAGCAGGATGTGAATACCATAAATCTTCTGAACACCAGGTTTGGAAAATGGATGTATGAATTGTGAGGAATTTCTCACTGTATTTTTAAGACCACTAGTAGATTATTTCTTTGCAAAAGGGCACAAAAAAAATAAATTAACATTTCAAGTTAAGCTTCAACCACAAAAATTCTTAAGATTACTCAATAATTCAAACTTAAAATTTAGGGAATGCTTATGCTAATTTTTACAGAAATACATAGGCAGATAGCTCTGTAGCACTAAAAAAAAA
>VWZN01005892.1:98908-114630 GCA_013396955.1 Regulus satrapa | reverse complement strand
TTTTTTTTTTTTTCCTTCTCAATACGACAATAAGCCTGGGAGGAGGGGGACCTATTAAAATCAAGTCATGTTGTAAAGCATACATGAAACCCTAAATCAAATAAATATAGTGATAAGTTCCAGTAAATTAAAAGATTGCTTTAAATATCCTGAGAAAGTTGACAGTGATCCATATCTAGAATATGTTTACTGCATTTAATAGCATGCCTTCCCCATTTCTAGGGGTGTAGTATCTTCATCATCTCTACAGAGGAAAGATTTTCTTAAAGGTTGTCGATAGATTGATGTTAACTGGCTTTTTCTGAATCCATCAGCAGCTTTAAATTTAGCAGCTGCATCTTTTACTTGCTTTACCAGAACAGTGTTTAACTAATCTAATGCCTCACTGCTGATTTCCTTTTTAGGGTGTTCAGATAAGTAAGATGAGGGCACAGCTATAAGAAATTGCCCTGACTGCATTTAACTGGTGGTGATATTTGTAATTAGGTTTTAAGTCTATCTCCAAGATGAAAATATACTTTTTTATAAGAACATAGCTCAGATTAGAGGTTGCTAGACACCAAAAAAAAAAAAGCTTCCAATAGTTACTAGGCTTAAAAAGTGAAGACAGTCATGAAAACAAAGAACACATGATGCCAACATCCTTGGAAATAGTTTGCCAAACTGACAATTTTTCTAAATTTGTCTTTTGTCACATCAAAGTACAAAGTATTCTAACATCAGTTTAGAAATTGAAACTTTAACAAATGAAAAGATGATAAGTAAAAAGTGAGTCTCAGTTGAGCAGCTTCACATGAAAGTAACTAGCAGGAGAGATTTTTCTGTATTTGTGGTCTTAATATATATAATCTTCTCAATCCTTGAAATATAAGAAGGTGATCTGTAACTTAGGGTTCTTGATGGAAGATCTGGGGAAAGGAAGATATGAATATTCGGAAAGTATCTTCGTGTCTTTCAGAAATAAATCCACTGTTCATGGAGAATCTGAAAATGTGTGTGGTATTGAATCTGTTTACATGTATAAATCTCTTTGCCAAACTAGTTATATTTAGAGAGTCAGATTTTAAAAAGTCATCCTTAATTATCCTTTCTGATTGATCTAATTGGAGCACGATCCAGGCAGAAAGTTAAGTTGGATAACATTATGAAACTTAAAATGTTAAGAGAATGTGACTTCTTCATAAAGTGACACAAGGGTAATCCCATTCTGCAAATCTCTTTCAAAGGTGGCAACAACACACCAGGAACCTCCTAAATAATAGTCTAAGAGACCCTCTAATCATATGATAATGAATATGTTGCTTAGCATGGGGAAGACAAATGAAACTTAAAAATTTCTTTTATAAGAAGATATTTCTGCATCTCTATGTCCAAGTGCTCCTTAAGGTCTAGACAACCTAAAGCTTTTTATGAGACCAGTATCACGAAAAGTGTTCCTTCTTCTATTCTGTCAGATGTGTTGTAAACTTTCCATGAAGTCTAAAGGATCTGACCTACTTACAACATCCACCTTCTGAAGCAGAGGATGATACCCAGCAGGGTTTTCCTTCTATTGGTATAAAACTGACCTGGTCTCATTATGGCTGTTAAAGGTGATTTGGATTGTAAATCCAGGCGTACTGGCAGGAATGTGGAGGAAAATATTCTCCTTCACCTAAGTGGCCACGGTTTCAATGGTTCAGCATCCAGGCAGCCTTTGTAATTATTTTCATGAGACTTTGAAAAGGAAAACAGGTAGTATTTGAAGAGGGTTTGTTTGTTTGTTTGTTTGTTTGTTTGTTTTTTTTTGTTTTTTTTTTTTTTTTTTGGGGGGGGGTTTTTTTAAAAACAGACTTTTTACAAAAGGCTAAACNAAAACAGACTTCTGCACAGAGGCTGACAGACTTCCATTCAACAGAGTTTACCTACAGTCAGGATGTAAACAGAGCCATCAAAAGGACATAGAGATTTCTTCAGAAACCTGTCATATCTCTCTCCTCAGTGGCACCCTCCTCAGTCAATATCTGTAAACAAGTTTTCATATCTAAATGTGAGGCAAGCTTGCAAAGAAAAAAGCTTGGTACCTTCTAATTAAAGATTTGTACACTGAGATAATTGGCAACTGGTAAGGAAAGTTCAGTGGTGTAACATATAGCTCATCGCTGGTAGCTTGATGGTCTGACAGATGGAGAAAGCTCCTTTAAATTATGGAGTTGTATATTGGTATTTTTGGGAAATGTCAACAGCATGATTATATTTTAATTAATGTTGTCTTTTCTTCCCATTCATTTATTTTGTTTGTCATAATCATTTGTTACCTTTTGTCTCTAACTATACAATCCATTAATATTTGTATAGGCGGGCTCACAATGGTCCTGGTTAATGACTAGATTATAAACATTGCCACACTACAATATGCAGCATTTCCTAATGCTGCAAATTAGATAATGAAATCATTGATACTATAATTATGACTAGCTCACAATAAAGTTAGTAAAAAGAATGTGAATATCACATAAATTGTGCAAATGATAACACAAATTCAGTTAGGTTTCCGGTTTAAGAGTCATTGTTTTTGAGGATGCTAATGCTGAAACAATCCCACTGTAATATCTTTGGCACTGCCTCCATTAAAATTGAAAATGTGCTATATTAAAAATGTGCTTTCTAAAAGATCCCCAAGGCTGTTCTCTTCTGTTAATTACTGCAGTTTAGTTTTCCTTCTTTCTCAGGAAAAAGCTTGGGGCTCTACAACAAAGATTTACAGTTTAAAACTATCCATGTATCATTTGCTAAAGTTTCCCACTAGCTTCTCAGCTAAGTGCAAGGCTGGCACAGCTAGCCTTTGTATATTTGTTAGCTGAAGCCCTGGGCTAGGAAGACTTTCTTATGTGGCATGGGTAAGGGACCAAAATTACTATTTCATGACTGTTGTATTGTCTTTTCACTGCAAATTAGAGTCAGGGCCAGTCAACTTACAGGCAAACACTGGAAATCAAGACTGGGTCTTCCTTTTCTTCTTTCTCCTCTTTTCCTATATTAGGAAGAAATGAGGCAGTCTTTTTACTAGTTTGACATTTTCCATTCACTGCCACCTATAAAATTGTGTATTTGTATCACTTAGAGAAATAGCAAAAAAATTCAAGGGCTGTGAGCTGTGTCTGGGCCACACATAGAAGCTGTTTTTCTGCTGCAGAAGTTTTGACAATGCTGTGAATTTTGGAAGCAGAGCCTATCCCTGTCTGTGACTCACAGGTCTGATTTGCCTCCAGAACAGCAAGGCAGAGGCCAAAGACCCATTGTTGGGATCTGTGGACCAGCCCGCTGTGAGGATGGAAAATTTTCAGGTAACACAAATATTTTCTTTCTCTTATGTTTTTAAATAAAAAATGTGTGATTGTCATTAAATTGTAATCATTTAATTAAAGCATGCTTCTGTCAGAAATGTTTTAAATATTCCATAGTGCTTCCTGTAATCCTGAAATATTCCTCCAATATTTATTGTCTGGGATAAGTGTGAACTAGAATTAATTACTTTAGAATTAAATATATAGGCCATCATGGTTTTATGGCCTTTGAAGGGTTTTATGCCATAAGAATATAAAATATATATTGTCTTTATCTTGTGTCCAGAAACAGGCAACCAAAACAAACTAAACAAAAGCCCAATACCACCTATGGGAAAATGTGTAAGGATTGTAGGCCTTAGAAACATATATTTATAATATCAAGAGAAAAACATGAGATCCAAGAGGTTTAAAAATGTGGCAGTCCACTCTTATTTTACTGCCAGTCATTTTGCTAATCTGAGCTACATAATTGCTTTGCATGACTGAAAGGAGTCTTTAAACAGACAAGCCAATATAAATACTCAGATAGGAGACAGCTCTGTTTAATAACAGCAGGAGAAGTATAGAAGTATTTGTTTATCTCTGCTCATTTATGTCAAAATCAATTGTAATTAAACAGAAATCCAACCACAGAGGTAGTGCTTTAGCTGATTGTTCTCAATAGAAATGTCATATAGACCCGGTGTTTAAGACATGCCAAAGCACACATTATTTGTCTCCTGTAATAAATATCTACTTATAGCCTTTCCAGTTCTTCAGTAAAGGCAATTGCCTGTCTCAAAAAAACCCAAAAAGACCCCCCCAAAAAACCAGAAAAACCCCAATAAACAAAACAAAACCAACCCCCCACAAAAAACCCAAAAAAAACCCACAAAACAAAACAACACAACCAAAGAAACATGAACAAAAAACCAACCACACAAAAACCAATCAACCAAATAAACAAACAAAACCAAACAAAAACTCCAAAACAAAACAAAAACCCCCAAACCACCATGCCATTTCATGTAAATTCAGTGAGGTTTTCTGGTCATATTTTAGGAATTACTGGATTTCTGAAAAGCAGAGTTAATTACATTCTCTGTTAGATATTATGTGGCATTTATTGTCCATCTGCTAACACATATGTACAGAAAATACAGATCTTTCATATCTATTTAAGGTATTAAAATTATGAAGCATAACATTATTTTATTAGTCTAAAGTAAGTACTGGTGTTGGGGGAGGCTTTTTTAAATAAAATCATAGGATGGTTTGAGTTGGAAGGAATCTTAAAGATCATCTAGTTTCAACTGCCTTTACATGGGGAAAGTATTGGAAAGTATTACTTTCCAATAAACCATGTTGCTCAAAGCCCCACCCAGCCTAGCCTTGCACACTTCCAGGAGTGGGACAACCTGTTCCAGTGCCTCATCACCCTCACCACAGTAAAGAATATTGTGTTTGTGGTTAGACAAGAGAAATATAAGTTGCAGAGAATTTTACACTTTGTTTTATAACTGAGTAAATTCTAAATGGAAATATTTTCAATAATGAACACAAACTCACAATATCAAGGGGAATGGACTCAACCTCCGACACAAGCCAGTATGAACTCTGTGTATGCATTCATAGACAGATCTTTGTAACGTGAAAAAAAAAGTCATCAGAAATGTGCTTTATTATTCTCTGTAATGCAATGAAGAACAGCATTTCAAAAGTGAATCTATTGCAAAACTGTGTGCTTTCAAAAAGAAGGCAGCATTTATTTTGAAATGGGTCATCTGTTTTGGTTTTTTGGTTTTTTTTTTGTTTGGTTTTTTTTTTTGGGGGGGGAGGCAGTTAGTTGATAGTCATTCCAGTCAATAGAATCAATCTACAAAGCATCCCTGACAATTAAGGCTTATTTTTGGCTGCCACATTTATAGAAAGGAATTTTTAAAATAGTCAGTTAGAAGGTGTTCATACAATAGTAAAAGCTAGATATCCCCTGTTGAAAGAGAAAAAAAGGTTATCTGAAAGATAGGCTTTCCTAGGACAATTAAAAATAACAAAAGCTACTGGTATTTTAAAATATTTGGTGTTATTGATGCACTTATCTAGCGGTATTCTTATTTAGTCTTTATTGACAGAAAAGTAGCAATAACAACCTAAATTTTAAGATATTTTGTGAGAAAGAAGTTCTTAGGAAAGAATACACTTGAATGGCTATCAGTTCAAATCTTATAAACTAAAATGATCTGAACACTGTCTGCCTTGTTTAACTCCAAATAAAATTCGATAAGATAACTTACAGGTTTTGTGAGGGATAGGATGGTATAAAAATAGCTGTAGATCTAAGTCTATGCCTATATATATATCCAGGCCTCTGTATAGGGGTAATCAGACTTTAAATATACATTGATTAATTTATTTACATAAATATATATAAAAGCATATATTATTATATACATATAATTGTAATCTGATTTCCCATTCATGGTAATTTTGATGTTTAGTATTAAATTGTATATAGTACTTCAATCCAGACTATAGTGTTCTTCATGCTTTAAGTATAGTACATAAAATATTTATTGGAAATGTTTGGATGCTGATGTTTAACTTGCATTTCATTTTCTGCTTTATTTCTGCTAAATAATAATAAACTGTTAAATCTCAGAAAACATTGTATTTATTGACTTGATTTTTCTACCGAGTCACTGTTTAAAAAAAAAAAAAGTTCTTGAGCTTCTTCTTTGTTACCATTATGCAAATTTCATATAATTAGTTAGTGAAAATAAGATATCTATTTCAGCCATTGAAAGGAGCCAACTATCTAAATCATTAATTAATTTACTTCATAATGCAATATATTTAGGGTGAAATCAGTACCCATAATTAATTCTGTTCACAATATTTATTTTAAAAGTATAGGAAATTGTAGATATCACAATTAAAAATACTTTTATTTTAGCTTGCTATGGAAGGCAGATGTTAAATATAACTCCTCTGGTAGTAGAATAAAATATGTAAGATATGTTTTCTGCATCAAAATGCATACCTCACATTATGTTTTACATGTTTCCAATACAACTTTCATCCTACAACATCTTTAAATTTCCATCCAGAATATGCTTCCTATCTAGGCAACTGTTGTTTACAGATATCTTGTTTCCTTTTCTTTCTATGGCTGATAATTTAGCAGGTCTATTTTAGTGTATGTTCTCCCCTAAGTGCATAAAGCACTTCTGACTGTTTACCCTTAAAGCTCCAGAGAGTCAGGAAAACCTCTAGACTGCTTCTGCTTATTGTACACACACGTACTGTTAAGGGTTTATTTTCAACAGGAGGGAGACAAGCACAGCGATAAAGACCGATGGTGCATATCACTCCAGCAGCACATCTTGCTGTACAGCACAGCATATAACCTATTTTACATATATATATTTATATATTTACCTTCAAATTGATTCTATTTTCTTGTATGTACTAATTTGGCCCTTGGTGGTGATAGTTCTCTTTGTGTTTGTAGTTTCTGCTACTAGTAGAAAATTCCCTGCTTGATTTTCTTCACTGTGTGCTAGCTGTAGCAGTCAAAATTACAGGCTAATTGTGAGACAAGCAGCTTGCAATGTATGATAATCAATACTCAAAATCCATTCCCTATGATGTGACATAAAAGAGTGAAATGGAAAGACACAGATTTTCAGGGCTAGAGTACCAAAGCTCATGCAATGCAGGTGGGTTTCAAATCAAGGTCATTATGTGGCTTTTTTGTTGGTTTTTGTCTTCACATTTAATTCAGTCACTGTCACCATGTGCAGGGAGGAGAAATAGAAAGTTTCTCGATACAGTGAGTAGGAATGTAAGTATAAAAATTACTTTAACAAATACAAGAAATGAGAAGGGGAAAGATAGAGCATGCAATATATACATAACGTATGTATATTATATGATATTTATATCTCTTTTACTTAGATTTGCCAGAAAATTTTGTATTTTTGTTGGCAGCAATGAATAATCTAAACACTGTGTAAGGCCACTCCTCATGGCAGTGCATGTGCATGCACATGTGTGAGAACTAAAAATATAAATCTTCAAACATAACTTGAAGTATGATTGATAATTATTGAAGCATAACTCACAATAAATTAACCTAATCAGTGTTGAAAATCTCAAAGCATAGTTTTTGGCACAGTACTGAACACATACTGAATAAGTTTACAATACTATTTCCAGTGACTGAGAACTTCTCTGATCTTTACCTTTCATCTGAGCTTGTTCATTTCAGTCTTAGTTCAAGGAATATTTTTTTTTTTAACAAATACAGTTCAGTCGAGTTTTCAAAAAAGAGTGTCAAAATAGAATTTCCTAGTTCTATATTTCATATATAGGTGTATATATGTATGTGTATGTATGTATGTATGTATGTATGTATATATAAATGTGTGCTGTCAATATACATGGCAGAGAATTATATATGTATATATGCATATGAATATTTATTTAATGTATTTTAGGATAATATGACATAGAACTATTACCTGAAAGACAGAAGGAGTTGTCCTTTTAAATTGTGGTGTAATGAAATAGACTGCAATATTTGGGAGAAGGGATCTTGTTTTCATAGAATAATTGAAAAGAGAGGAGCAGAGAAAAGCACTGGTCCATCGATTGTGCAATTCTGAGCATTTTATGGTAGCTGACATGCAGCAGGATTTTATTTTTGTCTTTTGTTATAAAGCAAGAAAATTGTTTACAAATATGCATAAAATATAGTTAAGCTTACAGCATAAAAGTTAGTTGGAAAGCTGATTAGTTGTTTAGGTAAAATTTTAAAAGTAACAGAAATCTTTTATTCAGAATTTGCATGAATTCTATATAAGAGAAAAATAATTTTATATATTGTTAGGGGAAAATCTTGAAGAAAGCACCTATTTCTCTTATTTCTGTAAATACACTTTTAAGCTTTGTGGCTGAGTTTGCCAAAAATCTACTCTGAAAGATCAGGAAGATGAGGGTGTTTTTAAAAATATATAGATTTGTTTTGTTTTCTGGAGTTTTATGTTTCTGGGTTGGTTTTTATGGAGGAGGAGGTGGTGGTGGTTTGGCTTTTTAGGGATTGCTTTTTAAAAGAGGGAGAGAAGGAGTGAGAGTAGCAGTTTTCCTTGGCTGTTTTAAAGCAGCAGCTGTTTTAACGCTGTAGAAGCTATGGAAAACTAGATACTGAGAACTTTAGTGGAGGTGAACTAATGGGTGGAATGAGGTGTATAGCTATGTCCTTCATTTGTATGGCTCCCATTTCATTAAGCAATTGCCACACATATGTTGTATTTGCAGTTACGCATACCAATGCTATCTCATTCAAGTGAAGTAAAATCAAACACAACAAACTTAAATTTCTTCCATATAATCTTATAAGTTCTGTCACATAGTTGCAGTCTTAAGGTTGGGGTTATTTTACTCCTTCTTTTCATCATGATAATTTCAGTCTTTTATTGGACACTGAAACTGGCATGTGGACTAGTTTTCCTTGGGGGTCATAGAATCATCAAATGATTTGGGTCAGAAAGAACCTTGAAACATCTACCATGGGCAGTAATATCCACCACTAGATCAGGTTGCTCAAGGTCCTGTCCACCCTGACTTTGAAACCTTCCAGTGATGGGCCATCCACAATTTCTCTGGGAATCTGTTCTAGTGTCTCACTACTCTCATACCAAAGAGCTTCAATCTCATGTAAAATCTGAATCTGCTTTCTTTCAGTTTATGCAGCCCAGGACACAATCAGCTCTCTGGGCTGTGAGCACACACTGCTGGCTCCTGTGCAGTTTTTCATCCACCAGTATCCCCAGTCCCTCTCAACAAGTCTGCTCTCAATCTGTCCATCTCCCATTCTGTGTTAATACTTGTGTCTTCTCCAACCCAGGTGCAGGACCTTGAACTTGGACCTGTTGAACTTCATGATATTCACATGGTCCCCACCTCTCAAGCCTGTCACCATCCCTCTGGATGGCATTCCTTCCCTCCAGCAAACCAGATGCACCACTCAGCTTGTTGTGATCCTAAGGTGCACTCAGTTCCATTGTCTATCTCATTAATACAGAAAATAAATAATGTTGGTGCCAATATGGACCCTGGAGGGATGTCTCTCTTTATGGTTTCCATTTGGACATTGAGACATTGACTGGAACTGTTTGCATCTGACCATCCAGCCACTACCTTATTGATCCGACAGTCCATCATCAAATCAATCAATCTCCAATTTAGCACCAAGAATATTGTAGCCATATCAATATTTGACCATATCAAAGGCCTTACAAAAGACTTTGCCTTGTCCACAGATGCATTCACTCCATCGTAGAAAGCCACCAGATTAGTCAGATACAATCTGTCCTCAATGAAGCCTTATTGTCTATGTCTAATCACCTCCTGGTCTTTCATATGTTATGACGTACCTTCCAGGAAAATCTGTTCCATGATTTTACCAGGTACACAACTGAGGCTGACTCACCTCTAGGAATTTTATGTTTAAAGCCTTTATGTTACATCTTTTTCCTCACTAGTCACTTTGTCCTGCTATTCCTATATTTAATTCTCTCTTACTTTTGATATCTTTTCAGGGTATACACCAGACTTAGATTTTAAAGTCTTCAAGGAAGGAAGCACATATAGAGAATGAAACTTTTTCACACAACTGTATCATTAACAAGTATTAGTTCTGAGCAAATTATCCCATTTTATATTACTGTGACATAATACAACTTTAGTTTAATTTAAGTCCTATTTATTAATATTTTTAGAAGTGGGAAAAACTGTTTACATTATTGGATTCCCATAGAACACCTTTGGTGTTTCTTTTCTCATGTTTGTGTAGTCCAATCATCCATTAATTGTCTGTGATATAAGAGTACTAGGGTTTTTTTTTTGTTTTTTTTTTTTTTAATTTAGAAAGATGATTTTTTAAATTCTCCCCATCTTTGGGTCAACATGTTTGCTCTGCTTTTCTGAAGACTGCATTTCTCTGTATATGTGTTTCATCCTTATATTTAAAGGTATACTAACAAAATTTTGTCCAACTGGAATTCCATGCACTTTTTAAATACTAAATTCTTCCAGAAAATGAACCCATTGCAAATTTTGTGAATGAAAAATTATTAGTAGCTAAATATCAATGTATATTTAACTGAAACCTAGTGATGATAGAAGGATTTATTCGGTTTATTATTTTTCTTATTCCTGATACTTTGATTAGAGTTGTAAGTAAAATTTTAAGACAGTAAATCGTGGCCCAAATGTTACCTATTTAATGTAAATGACACACAAGCCAAGTTTTTTTAAAATAGAGAGTTTTCTTTGAATTGCAGAACAAGAAATACCAAAGTTTATGTTATAAAAGTGTAGAAAAGGAATCTAATTTAATTATATTCTTTGAAAGAAGTAAGGATATAGAAACCCTATCTGCAAACATCATCAGTTCAAATAGTGTGTCACCATTTGTCATTCTCCCAAATTGTATGCATTGAACAAATCCATTTTCACTTAGTTTCACCAAAACAAAAAAAGGGGAAAACTGATTACATGATCCATACTCATGTCTAATAAAATTGCAATATGCACTTTCTGACAAGCTTATTTTTAATGCATACTGATGGAAGATTCTAGTTCTCTGTTCTCAGCAGGAAAAGCAGGCTTTTTAAAAAAGCCTTTTCATTTTTGACTGTCACACAACATAACAATTACAAATGAAATGGAGGTGACAAAAAAAGAAAAAAACAGCTTGCTGATTTTTATGAAGTGTTTGCATTTCCAGAAAGGCAGTCACTGCTCCGTTATTTGATTTGAAAAATTAATCCTTATAATTCCTTTTGAGTTCCCTAAGTACTGTTCACTCTTTTCTAGTATGAGTTTTACAGAACAAAGCCTAAAAGATTTCTACAGCAGATTAGTTTACAGATGAAGCTCAATTCCACTGAGAATGAGTCTCTAATGACCCCTTTATATTTCCATTGGGCTGTGTGAATGCCTTAATATGTGGAGAACAGAGTTAAATAAATCTATTGTCTCAACTAACAGGTTCATGCAAACCTTCTGAAATATTTTAATTACAGCTTCTTCTTTTTCTCTATAATTAAGAAACCAGATGTCAAGTAAGCCCATCACGTGATGATCATAGCCTATCCATTAGCCTAAATAAATCCACTTATAATTGGCGTTTTTTTCTCTTTCTCCTTTGTTTTGCAGAACAAGAAGAATGTGTTAACTGCACAGATGAATGCAGAGTGCTTGGTCATTCTGACAGGTGTTGGATGCCACAGTTCCCTGCAGCCAGTCAGGCTGAGAATGCAGATTATCGCACAAATCTCTTTGTACCCACAGTTGAAGCTAATGTTGAGACTGAGACATATGAAACTGTGAATCCCACTGGGAAAAAGACTTTTTGTACATTTGGGAAAGACAAGAGAGAGCACACTATTCTCATTGCCAATGTTAAACCTTACTTAAAAGCCAAACGTGCCCTGAGTCCTCTGCTTCAGGAGGTTCCCTCAGCATCGAGCAGCCCAACCAAGACATGCATTGAGCCTTGCACCTCAACAAAAGGACCACTGGATGGTTGTGAAGTGAAATCAGGAGCCTTGGCTGAACCAAGCAGCCAGTACTTGTCAACTGACAGTCAGTATCTATCGCCCAGTAAACAGTCAAAGGACGCTTCCTTCATTGCATCCGATCAGATGGCTAGGGCCTTTGCAGACGTGCATTCCCGAGTGAGCCGAGACTCGAGTGAGATGGACTCTGTTCTGGAGCAGTTAGACCGTTCAGCCCGGGATCTAGGCAGGGAGTCGGTGGATGCCGAGGAAGTTGTGAGAGAAATAGACAAGCTCTTGCAGGACTGTCGGGGAAGCGACCCTGTGGCCATCAGAAAGTGAGGGGGGAAATAAGGACAGACTGGCAGTTGTATTCCTCTTCTGCTGATTGGAAGTAAATAAATAAATAAATTCCCTGGTTCTAACAGAATTACAGGAATGAAGGAAGACCAATGCTGCTTTAAGGCTTTTAGTGAACATCTGAAGTGCCCACAAGTATGTTCTTTTCACTGCTCTTTCTTTTTGACAGATAACACTGGTTTCATTTTGACCAAACTTTCATTAGGACAGAGTCAAGTACACCAAGAACAAAACGAAAGAAGGAAAGACAGTGCCATTTTGACAATCTGATAGGAAGGTGCGAGAAAGATGGAATGGAAATACGTCTGATATTTTAAGACTGTCCTCAATAGCTGATGCTGACTTTACTGTTTACGTATAAACCCCAAGAAAAACAGGGTTGAATAATGCTGATCTGTGGTGAATTTCCAGCAGCCACCACAAGCTTCTACTAAAAGTCCTATAAAGAGTTCTTGTAGTAGTCCAAGTGACGCCAAACATTAACATTCATTTGTGGTAAACATTTATGTACAAAGTTATCTGCCACAAATACGAAAAAAGAAAAATGGAAAAAAAAAAAGAAAAAAAAAAGAAAACCAATAAAACAAAAAGGACCATCATTCCAGATCATTATTCAAGAAAACATATTCTCATCATTAATGAAACACTACATATCATATTAAGGTTAAATGTAAAATGATAGAGTCCATCTTGTCCTGCACACACATAAGCTAATTCACTTGATAAAATTAAAAAAATAATAATAATTTTTAAAAAGGTTTTAATATCTATTTAGCATTTTAGTGTCCAACAAAGCTATAGATAGTTAGTGATAAGTTGAAAAAAAAAGAAAAGCAAGTGAAATAAAGTTTGGGAAAAAAAGAGAGTTACCTTAAGGGTAATACAGAAAAGAAATTAACATTATTAACACATTTTTATTCATTTGTGGACACTAAAATAGCTCAGGAAAGTGAAAATGTCAGACATCCACAAAAAATCACATGGTCATTTAAATGTGCAAATGTAAGAAGATTCAGTGTGTTTACATCAAATGACATATTTTTATTGATTTATTGCAGATTCAGTGCATATGAGCCAAATTGTTGAGTGTATAAGAGCTATATTGTGTATTTTATTAAATTAATATATAGTTGTGTTGCAAAAATATTTGGGCTTATATTGTAAATGGCAAGTGTTGCCTCAGTAGCTGTCGAACTCTATGAGTTTTGTTTTTTCCTGCTTCCTTTTCCCCATGGAATATGGGAAGCAGCGCCTCAGAGCAAAGTCTCTTGTTTAATGTATGGTCTACGAAGTACTGCAGTACATAATCTGTTCAAAATATGTTTGAGTGAGCTGATGGAGCTAACTGAACAGCCTACAAATACATCCATCAGTCATGGTTATGTGCAAGTCCTTGTAGAAGCTTCTATTGCAAACCCATGTTTAATAACAAAAATTACACTCGAACTAACATCTGGAACCTCCTTGGGGTTTTGGCTTTTTTGTTTGTTTGTTTTGTTTATTTGTTTTGTTTGTTTATTTGTTTTGGTTTTTTTTTTCCCAACACATGCAGCCAGCCTGTTCAATGTAGGATATTTGATTGAATTCTTCAGAGATGCCACAATTTCCAAAGTTTTGGTATTAAGTTTATAGAGATGAAAAATATGTCAGTGCCAGTATGGCATGAGCAGTATTTTATCTGATTCTTCAGAATGTGCAATAGCTTAATGCAGCTCTAGAGAAATACTGCTTATTCTGAGGGGTGGTTTTAGTCAAGTTTTCACTTGATCTGAATAATATTTGCCGAATAACTTGGGATATAGTTTCTACTTTTTATTATTGTTTCCTAAGTGTGTTTTAACTGCATTTTAAAAATTAAAAATTACTTTCAAATGAAACTTAAAAAAGAACAAATGAACCTCCACAGTACAAGAAGAAACAGAACAATAAACTGTTTAGCTCAGGATTTGTCCCTTATATACTTCAGATACTCTGTTGGAAAATACCACTGTGGCACATTGCTTAAAAAGTATGTATTTGATTTCTTAAATTTAATGTCTATGATAAAAAAAAAAAAACCAAAAAACAAAAACAACAAAAAAAAACCCCCCAAAAACCCCCCAAAACCCCAAAACATTTATAAAAGGGGTTGGCAATCTGAAATACTACAAGCCATAGTTTTTTATCAGTTAAAAAGAAAAAAAAAAAAAAGAAAAAAGAAGTTGACACAACAGCCTATTTTTTGTTTTGGGATTGCACTTAAATGATGATTTTAGCTAGTCATTCCTACAGTGAGTTCTCTTTGGGAGACAGCAATCCTGACAGTTTGCTTTTAGCTTCTGTTAAAAAAAAATGTCTACAATTAAAGGCAAAAGGAAGGATCTTGTACATGTCTTATCAAGCTGCTCTCCATGTTTTGGACAATTTATGTATCTAAAACGTGGTGTTGTCTGTGTTATATATTTTTTCTTTTTTTGGCCAGAAGACCCGAGATCGGTTTTGCTTGATAGCTTGATAGCTTGAAATTCCATAGTGGAGAGGATTCTTATTGTTTGATCAGTCTTTTCTACGTATTTCTGTGGTGCCCATCACTTCAGTGTCTGTGCACCAAGTCTTTAGCTCTGCCAGTGAGATCCATTATTCAGCAAAATCTAAGCCAGTATGTAAATGCAGTCAAGTGATGGAAATTTGTGTATTTTATAAATGATTTTAACACTGAGTAACCAATTGTACAATTCATTGTATGTTTCTGAAGACATAAAACCACAACATTCTGAGAAAGGGCTGTGCCAATGTAAGAGGAATTTACCTTAAGGCTCTCTGTCACTAGTGATTTACTAGCTTTAGCTGTTTAACACATTATCTGTATTTAGTAGTGATTATTTATTTACCACTCTGAGGTAATTCAGAATTCATGACTCACAGCTTTATAGAAGAGTTTAGGAAATCTTGTTTTTATTTAATTTGTCTTTCAACTGCCTTGTTTTGTAGAACTCCGACATACTGCCTCCCAGTATAAGATTATCCCAGGTTAAAATATTTATTTCACAATTTAGAATGGATACATAATGAACCAGCAGAGTTTATACAATGTGAGTTTTTCTGGTTCAGTCAAAATTACCATGATTGTGTGTGAAGGACGTACTGCACACAAAAGAATTTAAAGTGGTTTTTCTCCATGGTATCTCTACTATCACCACTGCAGAAAGAGGCAGCAAAGAAAGAAAAAGTTTATGAGTTATTTCTTTCATTTTTACACACATGCTTTATAAGACTGAAAGGAAATATCTGTC
Organism: Regulus satrapa; assembly: GCA_013396955.1. Taxonomy (NCBI): domain Eukaryota; kingdom Metazoa; phylum Chordata; class Aves; order Passeriformes; family Regulidae; genus Regulus; species Regulus satrapa. The sequence continues at coordinate 99,126 of VWZN01005892.1, read as the reverse complement.
ACAAGATTATAAAAGAAAAGTTGGAGTTAAGGGAGGCAAGTAAAGCAACTAATAAATTTGTACTGTACACTGTGAATAGAAAATAAGGCATTATGTATCTTTTTTAAATTAAAAAAGCCAGCAACTGGGAGTTCCTTATACAATTGGCCAATCAAATCAGAACTCAAAATCAGACCTTTCTTTCCCCCTCATTTCTTTTCTTTTTTTTTTTTTTTTTT